>JANRMT010062832.1:9734178-9755239 GCA_026402145.1 Polypterus bichir lapradei | reverse complement strand
ATAGATAGATAGATAGATAGATAGATAGATAGATAGATAGATAGATAGATAGATAGATAACTGATGTTAATTTGCCCTTCTAAATGAACACTATCGCAAAAACATATTGTTTCTGTGTGTTTGAAACAAAGTGCTTGACACAGCCTGCCACATGACCCATCTCACTGAATCTTTTAAAATCCTTAAAAAAAATAAACCAATCAATAAAGAACTACGTAACAACATTTATGTTAGGCAAAATGCCAATTGGGAGCTGGGTGGACTTTTTGCCTAGGCCCTGCAGATTTTGTTTTTTTCTCTACTTTAATTGGAGTTTTGTTTTATTGTTTCTGTTTACCCTGGCCTACTAATTTTATTATAGGACTGTCATTTAGAGACTTAAATAAAAATTATATATTTAAGCACTCTACTTCTCTTATTTATACATCTATCTTATATAACTGTGTATTACTTATTTTTGTATACTATTTAAGCATTATTTTTCTCATTTAATTTTAATTTGTTTTTCGTTGCATGTAATTACTTCTTTGACATCTTGTAAAGCATTTAAAGCTACATCATTTGTATGAACTGTGCTATAGATATAAATGTTGTTGTTGTTTCAGTAAGCATTGAATACTTAAAAATAAAAACGTAAGATTAGAGGTTCAAGCTACTGTATGTAAAATTTACAGGTTAGGTAAAATTGCCAGATTAGCGGATCAGGCAACATAAACTTTACTGCATTGTATTGCACCAGAAATCGGAGCATTAAATTAATATTAATATACAATTCTTCAGATCTTATCAGGCAATTCTGATTACTGCATTATCTAACATTAATAATAAAAAATACAGAGACAACAAAGCAAACATTTTTGTCACACTAAATTAAATAACTTGTACACTAAATCCCAAACAAGCAAACCAACATTTCATGTAAAATAAAGCATATTGTACAAATTTGTTCCTGTACTTATTTTCCTATGCAGTGCAGGCATATTGATATCCACATTTTTACTCAGTACACATCAATTAGTAAAAGTAAAGAAACCATTTTAAAAACTGAACCAAAACTGTTACCTACTTATAGTGTGTTATATAGTCTACATATTGCAGCACTGATGACAGTAAAACTACATATTACGAAATGTAGTTTAAAAAGGAAAAAAAAAAATAAAGGCATACAAGAAAATGAGTTTAAATCAAAAGTAAAACACATTGTTTGTTATATTAAAATGAAAGAACTCGTAACACAATAAAAAAAAAACAGTCACAGACAGAAATAGTCACCAAATGAAAAATTAAAAAAAAAAGGAACATAAAAAAGGTTTTAATGGTATGTTTTCTTTTGCTTAGTGTATCACTTGGTGTAATGGAAAATTACAGAGATATTAATATTTAAGTTTGTACTCCTGTTAATGTATAAGGATAGCTTAATAAGAGTATTATAAGGTTTGGGTTTATTTGACACAGAATGCATTTACCATTTCATTCAGTCATTCTGTAGTTGAAACATCACAACTTACATAGCTATTAAAATGTGGATTTTCCCCTATACAGGTAATGGCAGTTTGTTATGGTTATTACTTATAACTAATCAGTTGAGGCAACAACAAGGCCATGAAGGGGGCTTGACCCCCCCAATACGTGTCGGCTAATTAGTTAACTACATAATTGGACTTGTTGATGGGTTATGGAACCCCTTTATGATGATGAAATTGATTCAGCAATCATCTTGTTACAGGATCTGTGGACTTGATGAAACTAATTTCATTCAGTTTCTTCAATATATATTCTTATCTCTGCTGAATGTGCATAAGGGTCTTGTATATTATATATATATATATATATACATACACACTGTGTATATATATATATATATATATATATATGTTTTGTTTTTCCTTTTTCATTGCAATAATGAAATATTCTGTCTATATTTATATGTTATGGTCAAAATACGAAGTTCTGCCAGTTCCTGAATTGGCCGGCCATTTCGCATTTTGGCCAAGAGGTGTGGCCAAAGTCCGATTACTAGAAATGACCAGTGTATATGCTACTTTGGCCGGCCATTTTGTGAAGTGGCAAGAAATCCCTGGCCAAAATTCGATGTGCTGATGTAAGACTGTCCGGGAGGTAACAAGGAAGGTGCCAAGCTGTGCCAAGCTGTGATAATAATTAATTCTGTTCGTCTGCGGCTTTTCAGAAGAGGTCCTGCCTCTGTGACTTGTTCTTCTTATCTGACACAGCATTTTCATTGTGAGTACTGTATTTCTGCTAACACTGGAATTCATAGGCACAGAAGAAAAATCACTACGAACTGTTGTGTCTTCCCAATCACTGACTACTAAGTGTGCAACAAATCGCTGCAAATGTAGAAATAAGAAACTGTTGTGCAATTCGAAATGTCATAAAAGTTCATCTTGTAACAAGTGATGATGGATATTCATAAATTAAAGAGATTGTATAAAGTATAAAATTACACAGACCCACCAATATCTGCTCATGCCATTTTTTCTTCCGACTTTGGCCGATTGCCCCGTACTATTTCGCAAACTGGCTGGCCAACTTCTGAAATCAAGGAAAGATCGAACATTGGCTGGTCAATTTACAGTGAAATTGGTCATTTCCCGATTTGGTCGGACACTTCCCATTTTGGCTGATTTCGAGGTGTCAGCTTTTTGTTTTTCAGTTGCGTAAGGTAACATTTTTTTTGTTTTAGAAGTATGGAATTCAACCCTCTCTCATTAAAGCAACCTTTGTGTATATTTAGAAAATTAAATGGTCTCCTTTGGCACTTTCAAGTGAATATTAAGTGAGATGCTTGAATTTACAAACTGAATCAAAAGCAAGGGTCCACCTGCCCATTTTCACTATTTAGACAGGCCAGATCTACCCTAGTTAAGCCAAATGACAAACATTTTTTTTTCTTCAAAGAAATCAAATACAAATATTCATTTGTAAAGTGTTTAGGCAGTAGGTGAACTATTAGACAAATGAGCTTAATCAGCTAACCAAGAGTACATATATGGCATATGCATGTCCATATGACTTTGAAGGAAAACTAAAGTACCCACAAATTAACATACAAAACACAGGGAGAAAATGAAAATCCGATAAAGTAAATCACCAGAAAACTGAACCAGATCTTTGAAGGGGGAGGATGAAGTTAGTGTGGCTGAGTGTCATTGTGCTCTCATTGGTATTGTTTCAGGTTGGGATATACTTAATTCCAATTTTTCTGAGATACTCTTTGTGACATTAAACTGAATAAGAAGCTTAGAAAATGAATGACTAAAGAGATATAATACAAATGGATAAATCACCTTAAAAAATAAACCTCAGTTACTCATTATCTGTGTAGTAGTTGAGGAAAGTCCACATAAGCTTCAAATTAAAGTGAACCATGTTACCTTCTATGATTATAAACAATATTATCACATTCAGACATAGAAAAACCTCCACATATACTAGAAGCTACAAATTCAATATTATAAAAATAAGAATGGACATCCTCAATGTGTAATCACTAACATGTAAGATATTTTCCTAGTGTCGCTTTTCATACAAAACCATATTATAAAGCACAGCTGTGTTTAAAAGAAAACTTGATGATATTCATCATGCCAGATTTACTGTATTGTATTTAGCATACTAATGTGACAAATACATACAAAGAACAAACTGTAGGTGCAGAAAAGGAGCTATGGGTAACATAGCTGGCAGATGGCCAAAAAAACTAAAAAATTTTAAGGTGTCAAACGTTAAAAAAAGACTGTTTTTGGGGAGGCTCCATCTGTAACTTCAGTGAAAGTCTTACCAGAGTTGAAAAAATAAGGCCTGCATGTACATTCTTCCCTGTGGTTTGAACTGTCTTGATAATTGTTTACTATTCACCATAATTCTGTGGCTTGTGTTTCTGCCATCTAGCAGCTTCAGAAGAAGGCAAAAAGATGAGCCACACAGAAGTTCAAGACAGCAAAAAATCTATTTATCCCTGTTGTTAGGGATGTGTATATTCATATAACCCAATGCACAATAAGAGGTATACTCCAGCTAATGACTTCTTTCAGTCAAAGCGATTTTTATGCTTTTTATACTGCAAATCCAATGTGTTGAACATGTATGCAAAGAAAAAAGGTAACTCTATGACAGAATTGTATTGCTACCAGTTAATGTATGTGCTTTTACTTTTATTCATCATTAAGAAATTTCAGTCATTGATTGATTTTGAATTTCATCTTGATTTATAGTTTTATCTGAATCCTCTTCCTTCAAGAGAATAAAAAATCTCTAGAGCTCAACACTGTTGCTTCACCAATAAAAAACAAAACATGAAAAAATTGGGTTAAAAGAACACAAACAATAATCTGTTTTCCTTTTGTAAGCAGAGCACTGCAAGAAGTGGCCTGCCTATAAATAAAATGCTCATCATACAAGGCATTGCATTATGGAAGAAGTGAAAGCAGCATACTGAATAGCACTGCAGCCATTACAAAAGTATTTCTGAAAAGCAGAGGTTAATCCATTGCAGAGTGAGAATACCAAACATCACAGTTATAAAAAACTAAGCTAATATATGAAACTGACAATAAGATGGGTCAGCTCGAAGCTGAAATTTGAAATTAAAAGTGATTTTTGGATTGAAACCAAAAGAAAGTGGGTTAGGATTAAATATCCAAGTTAAAAATAGTGAGAAGGAATTCAACAGTATTTTCTTAGCATAAGGTGAAAGGAACAAAAGGAGCAAACCTGAAAAAATCTGGAAAGGACCGACAAGGACATGACAAGAGCATGATTTTCATTCTTTAGAAAGAAGGTCAAGACATTGTTCTGTGTAGAGGATGATTTGAACAACAGAAGGTAATTTAATAGATATACTGTTCCTGGTACTAATAATTAGACCCTTCTTTTATAGAACAGAGTAAGGACAAATCATTATTTAACCAATAAGCTTTGGAGATGGCTTACATGGAAATGTCTGATAGTCTTAAAAACATGAAATTCCATTGTTGTACAGAGAAAAATAATTGCAAAAAAGTATAAAATAATGGGAAGTATGACAGTTATTTATGGATAAGTAACATAAGTGGAATGGATACTACAGAAAAATCATCATACATTTGGACATTGTGTAATATTAAATATTAATAGTATTATTTTTACTATATTTATTAATATACAGTTCAGTGAAATATTGTTTGCCCACTTATTTTTTTCCTTTATTATTGTAAATGTTTCATGCTGAATATATTCAGGCCTTCAAATCAAAAACTAACATTAGATAATGGGAACCTCAGTGAACAAATAACACTTTTTAATACTTATGTCATTTTTTGAATAAACAAAATCATCCTATACCATATAAGCACTGTATGAAAAAGTAATTACCCTCTTCCAATTAAGAACTGGATCAATCTTTTACATTGTTATGGAGACATTTTAGCCAACTCTTTCTTGCAGAACTGCTTTAATTCCGGGACACTAGTAGATTTTTGTTTCAGGAAGTGTTACACATCTCTACTGGGTTAGGCCTAGACTTTGACTAGGCCTGTTCAAAACTTCAATTTTGCTTTTTTTCACATTCTGATCCGCAGTTGTTTTGTGTTTCGTACAAGTATTTTTGTCATATTGAGTGATATGTTTCTGGTTCAGTGAAGGAATTAATATTTTTTCATGTCTCCATAGCTATGTAAATACTGAATAAAAGCATAATAATAAGAGTAATATTTTATATTTATTTTTATTTTGTAATAACAAGGAACTCAAGACAAAACTCCCTGCATTAGTAAAACCACAGCCATCCTTGTCTCACTTCTTCTTTCTAGCAAATGGCACAAGGCACTTTGACACTCACACCAGCGGATTCAGGGACAGTCTCTATCCATATCTCCTAAGGTTACTTAACAGGCAATCAAAACAACAGATATTGTAACATTAAAAGCATGGAGTATAAACAAATAGTAGCAAATATATATGGTATAAAATTGCTGCATGCTTTGCATACCTTTTTGTGTACAGTATGTCTTTGATGGTATTGCATTTGAGTGTATTGTTGTCACTGGAGAACTTGAACTAATTTCACCTTGTTTTTGAGTACATTTTTACTTCATGTTTTATTTGCTCTCATATGTAATAAGTGCTCTTTAAGTATAAGAAATATAAACCTAATCAACTGTATCTGCACCAGACTGTTGTGGTCATATTTTGTCATTCATCATTCATCTTTTGTCATTGCATTATGCAGCAGTGCTTTTTCATCCTGAACTATGACTGCTCATTATCCTTGTTGAGGTTGGTTTTTCCATCCTAATCAGGCCTGTCAGGCTGTTTCGAAACTCCAGCCTAGCAGACCATTACATTTTCTTAAGCTGTGATTGCTAGGTTGCCATACGCTCATATCATATCTCAGCAAGCCTCCGTCTGTCTTTAGGGACAGAGAGCAAACTTTCTCAAAAGAATGTGCATTCTATAAAAAAAAAAAATACACACTATACTGTAAACTTTTTTTCCCTTTCAGTGTGGTATACAAAGCATTATACTTGGACAATGTTGCTACTTTAATAAAAAAGGAGGTTTTCAAATGTAAAATTCTTCTTGTCACTTTTATCATCACCTGGAATGCTTTTCTTTGCTGCTAGTTAAATTCTTTGATCACTCTCGCATCACAAAGGAAGAAAAACAAAGCTAACCTTTGATTACAAACCTAAATACTGTTCAAGAATTTCTACTTTTGCAACATTGATTATCAGCTAATTTTTGCAGCAACTGTTTACATGAGAAGCTGTGTTACAAACAAAAATATTAAGAAAAAATATTGTACCTAATGTTGAAGAAGTATAAGAAAAAAATTAAAAAATGTGTAGGGGTGGGAGAGTGCTCATTCACAGGAAATCAATTACCACAGAGATAAATATAGACTATTGATAAGGATAAAAACACTATAAGAAATGGTCATGTGGCATGAAGTAGCAATGGATTCAACATACATGTGCTTTTAAAGACAGTATGAAAAAAATAAAGGAACATTAATTACAATGTAATTACTTTATCATCGCTGTTTTATAAGGTACAACTTCCTGTCACATTAATAACTCAATCAGTGACATTATATTTGTGGATCCACAGATCAAGAATGCATACAGTTCCTTGGGAAAATAAGCAAAAGTAAAGATTAAAGAAGAAACTGAATTAGGGCATCACAAATGCCAACATGGGTATACAGTATAAGAATGATAATTTTTATCAGAAAACACTTAAAAATGTTCGACCCAACAATAAAAGGCTTCAAAATGTACAGTAGAAATTCACATGCTAGTAAATCACCAAAGGTCACTGAAATTAATCAGTTGAGCAAGTAGGAAGAGGAACAAAATTCTCTGCAGCACAATACAGTAATTGTAAATAAAAAATAATGTCTGGCAAAAGTTAACACTGCAAAAGCTAAATAATTTTTTGCTTGAAAAAATATGTATTACATAACTTTCTTCAATTAATGAATACTGTATCAAAAATTTGTGTTAAATAAATATCAACGGCTTGAGTTCCTTTTAGCTAATGCTGTTTTAATTGATTGTCTGATTGTGTGAAAAAAATGTACAGTAATGCACAAATGCAGAAATTCAGAAAGCAGGGTAAACACTGTTTAAAAGCTGGGTATACTGTGTACAAAACAGGCACACTCAGGTTAAGTAATTTGCTCTGCCAGTAAAATTACAAGCACTTTCTGCTGCTGATAGCTTATTAGATGTTATTTTAAGGCATGTGCCTCTAATGAAGAGTCACGTTTACATCAACATACTACTTCATTTAAGCACCATTATAATTCACCCACCAACTGTTTTATCTATTTTTGGAAATCCTGAAGATTCACTTTGTTTCCATTATAACACCATTTTTGTAGGAAACTCCCCATCATTTACTTTAATCTTACAACTCACTTTGGTAGCACAAATCATACTTCAAACAAAATCATCACTTCTAAATTATTGATACTGCATCAGTCTACTGTCAGGGACTATCATACTCTATTCTGTTCAGTTCTATGCATTAGAAAGACCACCAAAACTCTTCAGAACTCCTCCATGATAGCCTTCTCATTTTATCTTGCTTACTGTCAGTTCAACTGTCTTGTTATCATTTCATTAGGACATGCATTATATACTTGTAAAAAGACTTGTACTAAACAAGACAGTATTGACTTAAAATGCAGTGTGACGGAGAGTACGTCATACAGGATCTTGGCACTATAGGACCACAGTATAAAAGACAGCTTTTATGTCTTTTTTCGTTCAAAACACTTTCATTTCATTCTGAAGAATGAACGACTTCATACTTCAAAAAAAAGAACTGAATCATAAGAGATGCTGCACTGGGTTTTAAAACTGTATCTTATTGGTTTAGGATGTACGGTAAGGGAAAGTACATGTACATAGTTCAGAAAGCTTTCCAGTTTTTATGATTTTTATTTATAATATTTAATTTCTATTTTTACTTTATGTGTGTTTTTCTTTTTATCTGTTTTAGAATTTTAAACATATAGCTGCTGTAGTCATTACCTTTAAAACATTACCTGCCTTCTCCCAGTATGTGGATTGTAAAACCCAAGGAAATAGGACTATTGACCTACTGTATGCAAACATTAAAGACACATACAGCACCACCCCACTACCTGAGCTTGGGAAAGCAGATCATAACCTGATTCTGCTTCAGCCTCACTACAAACCAAGAGTGAGGGAGCTACCTACAACTACACGCTCATTCAGGAAGTGGTCCCCTGAGGCACAGCAGGCTCTGAGAGACTGCTTTGGAACTACAGACTGGGATATCCTGCAGGGATCACATAGTGAGAACATTGAAGACGTTGTTGACTGCACTACATCGATTTCTGTATGGACATTGTAGTTCCAGTAAGAACAGTACGTTGCTATGCTAACAACAAGCCATGGATTACAAGTGACATCAAGGGCCTTTTGAACCAGAAGAAAAGGACTTTTAAAGGCAGTGATAAGCATGAGCTCAAGCGCGCGCAGAAGGAACTCCAAATCCAGCTCAGGGCGGCAAAGGAGCAGTACAGGAGAAAGCTGGAGCAGAAGTTGCAGAATAACAACATGAAGGAAGTGTGGGATGGGATGAAGATCATCACTGGCTGCAGCTCGAAGCAGGATGCCACCATCGAGAGAGACGTGGAGAGAGCAAACCAAATGAACAACTTCTTTAACAGGCTTGACCACCCTAACCCACTCTCATCTTGGAGTACTGCATCCTCCAATCATCCTTCTGCTGATACCAGCATAGTAGAGACATCCCCACCCACAAATACAGCAGCGCAGGTGAGCAGAAAGCTGAGGAGACTTCGTGCCAGCAAAGCAGTGGTTGCAGATGTAGTATTGCCACGACTGCTGAAGGCCTGTGCGCTGGAGCTGGGGAGTCCTCTACAGGACATGTTCAACCTGAGCCTGGAACTGGGAAGAGTCCAGAGGCTTTGGAAAACATCTTGTATCACCCCAGTCCCAAAGGTATCACGTCCTAGTGAGCTGAATGACTTCCAGCCTGTCACTCTGACGTCACATGTGATGAACACCATGGAGTGGCTGCTGCTTCACCACCTGAGGCCACAGGCCCGCCGTGCCCTCGACCCTCTGCAGTTTGCATACCAGGAGAAGGTGGGAGCAGAGGATGCCATCATCTATATGCTACACCGATCCTTCTCCCACTTGGACAGAGGCAGTGGTGCTGTAAGAATTATGTTTTTGGACTTCTCTAGCGCCTTCAACACCATCCAACCTTTACTCCTTAGGGACAAGCTGACAGAGATGGGAGTAGATTCACACCTGGTGGCATGGATCGTGGACTATCTTACAGACAGACCTCAGTATGTGAGTCTCGGGAACTGCAGGTCTGACATTATGGTCAGCAACACAGGAGCGCCGCAGGGGACTGTACTTTCTCTGGTCCTGTTCAACCTATATACATCAGACTTCCAATACAACTCAGAGTCCTGCCACATGCAAAAGTTCACTGACGACACTGCTATCGTGGGAGGCATCAGGAGTGGGCAGGAGGAGGAGTATAGGAAGCTAATCAAGGACTTTGTTAAATGATGCGACTCAAACTACTTACACCTGAACACCAGTAAGACCAAGGAACTAGTGGTGGATTTTAGGAGGCCCAGGCCCCTCATGGACCCCGTGATCATCAGAGAAGACTGTGTGCAGAGGATACAGACCTATAAATACCTGGGAGTGCAACTGGATGATAAATTGGACTGGACTGCCAATACTGATGTTCTGTGTAAGAAAGGTCAGAGCCGACTATACTTCCTTAGAAGGCTGGCGTCCTTCAACATCTGCAATAAGATGCTGCAGATGTTCTACCAAACGGTTGTGGCGAGTGCCCTCTTCTACGCGGTGGTGTGCTGGGGAGGCAGCATAAAGAAGAAGGACGCCTCACACCTGGACAAACCTGTGAGGAAGGCAGGCTCTATTGTAGGAATGAAGCTGGACAGCTTAACATCCGTGGCAGAGCAACGGGCGCTGAGCAGGCTCCTGTCAATCATGGAGAATCCACTGCATCCACTGAACAGGATCATCTCCAGACAGAGGAGCAGCTTCAGCGACAGACTGCTGTCACTGTCCTGCTCCACTGACAGACTGAGGAGATTGTTCCTCCCCCACACTATGCGACTCTTCAATTCCACCCGGGGGGGTTAAAGTTAACATTTTTCAAAG
This sequence comes from Polypterus bichir lapradei, assembly GCA_026402145.1. Taxonomy (NCBI): domain Eukaryota; kingdom Metazoa; phylum Chordata; class Cladistia; order Polypteriformes; family Polypteridae; genus Polypterus; species Polypterus bichir. Next base: position 9,744,527 of record JANRMT010062832.1, on the reverse strand, counting down.
TTATTGCCTGTTTTTACCTGCATTTTTATTACTCTTTAATTTAATATTGTTTTTTGTTTTTTGTATCAGTATGCTGCTGCTGGAGTATGTAAATTTCCCTTTGGGATTAATAAAGTATCTATCTATCTATCTAGTCCTTTTAAATTTTACTTTGTAAGATATGCTGCAGTGCAATAGTGACAAGTGAGATGAATGGTGGTTTCTTATAGTCATGAAATAATTTTACACTATATTTACACACTTTTTGCGTGTGTGTGTGTGTATAATATAAATATATATATATATATATATATTCTTATATAATACGCTATCGTGGCTGTCCATTTGTCTGTCCAGGATTTTAAATAACCTGTAGCTCGCAAACTGTTTGACCTATTGACCTGAAATTTGGTGCACATATACTACGTGATGTCTACTATCCGCTTCGAGGGGGATAATTGACCTCCAAGGTTATTTATCTTTTTATTTTTATTTTATTTTATTTTATTGTAAAGTCAACTCTCGGCAGCAGCCAGCAGGGTGGCTATGCAGCACCTGCATACGGGTGCCATTCTCATCCCTATCACCTTCACCGTCACTTCTCCTACCTCTTCATATCTTAAATCATTCTTGAGGCAGTGCCAGTTTAAGTGAAAAATTAAAGAAAACGTAGTAATTAATTGTAATACAAACACTGATTTAATCAGTTTTAACACAAAAAGATGCCGACGAAAGAAGAGAAGAAGCGGGCCGCTAGGTTGGAGAAATGAACAGCTGCTCAGGAAGCAGCAAGCGCATCAACCTCTAAGCAAACAAATGCTAAACGTACAGAGAAAGAGTAGGAAAACTAGGAATGCTCAAGTCAAGTGTAGTCACTGAACGTTATCGTGTAGTGTGCCGTTACTGGTATAAAACAGAAATCAAGCTCTGGACAGGATGCCAGTTTATCATATATACTCTGCAACTCATGTAACAGTTTCATTAAGCAATTAAAATCTTTGAAATTTAAGTAATGTTTTTATACAGGAAATGCATCCAGTAATACTGGACAAGAAAGAATAAGTAAGTTTACTTTACATAGAAAAATAAAACTGCAACAATTTCACCAGTGCCTTTGCCATACCTGGCTGCCAACTCTTTATAATATACAGTATGTGTCAAAATGTTATTCATGAAAATTACATATTTTTTGCCCCTACTGATCACACAATACTCACTGTTTTTAACAGAATATTAATTTAGCTTTTCCCACATAGTCCCAAAATAAAGGGTTTACAGGAGAGGATTCCAGGAGAAACAAGGGGAGTCACATATCTATTTACACCACACTTTTCAAGTCACTAATCCAAAAAGATCACTATTTCCAGTCTGTCACCATCTAACTCCCTAGCCTCATCCACACCCACAGGAACTCCTAATAATAGGGCTATAAACACACCATTGTCCTGTCCAACACAATTTGGAAGTTTTATAATAATTGACAGTGGTATCCGATTGCACCCACCAATATCTATATCTTTAAACTTCGTAAATGGGGTGATCTTCTTGGCAATCATTAAAATTATCTCTCTGGGCTAGACTATTCCACAAAATATAGTTTGGTGCAACTCCTTCTTCACAGGTTCAGGGAGCTTAGTGTGACTGCAGCATCGGCCACTGCTTGACTATACACTATTTCTGTGATTATGTGTGTTTTCTCTGGGTACTCTGATTTCTTTTCATATCATAAAGACTTGAATTTTAAAACTAAGGGATTACTCTAAATTGGTATCTCAGTGATATTTGGACTATTGGACTAAAGTCCTTACAACAAAACACAGTTAATCAAAATGCAGATCACCAGTCCATCACAGAGAACACTCAACACATGCCCATAATGGAACTGCTTTGCAGTCTCCACTTATTCATTTAATTAAGTGATATTTTTATTGTTATTAGTGACTGTGTAACAATAAGTAAATTACAAATCATTGAGATATACCTCAAAACAGATCTAATACTTTGTCCTCTACTTGTCCTGAGAGCAGAGAATGAGGAAACATATTATGATGTTGTGACTCAGAGATACTTAGGTGTCCAACAGGTTATCAATGATTCAACATTCTCAATTAATTGAGGATAATATTAATCAATGTCTACCAGATTCTATAGAGCATTCAAGGTGATCATTGCACAATGAACATTTTTTAAAATTCTAAATGAAATAGGACTTTATCCAATATGGCAGGAGGTTAGGATTCTTCAAAGTGAGCAAAACAACATGGCATGCTTAGCATACTACAAGTATGACCAAAGAATGCAGGTACCTCCTGACTCATAATTAGAATTTTTTCAATTTTTCTTGTTATTTTAACAAAACGAAGTCCCTAGCTTGATGTAGTAAAGTAAACATTTTGATGATAGTTTACATTTGAGGCCAAGTTATTAAAAGGATGCAATCATTCAGTGCATTTCATATGTAAATGTTACACACTTTAGGGATGGTGAAAATGTATGGTTGTCTTACAGGAGTGCCGTCTAAAGAAACGTTTAAATTAACCTATCCTCATGTCTTTTAGATGTGGGAAGAAAATTACAGCACTTGAGAAAATCATAAAAGTGTTCTGTCTGTCCATACACAAGGAGAACATGGAAAAACCACACATGGTGAGTAATCTGGCATCTGAATCTGGTCTTCTTAGAGTGTGAGTCAGCAGTACTAATTACTGTACCAATATGCCCTATACAGATGGTGTGACATAAAATCATACTGTCTTAATCTAAATCTAGGTAACAGGAGGCTGGAGTCTATCCTGGAAGCATCAAGTACAAGGTGTGAATTCACCCTGGATGGGGTAAAAGTTCATCACAGACCCCAATCACACACACAGAGCTTATTGAAAATCTTCAATCTACCAGACACATACCTGGTAAAAAATTAAATGTAGACACAAGGAAAAAAGCACGTAAACTCCATACAGACCAGCAGTCCATACTTCAAACATGGAATGCTGGATATGTGAGAACACAATAGTAACAACTGTACTTCCCCAGAATATGTAGTTTGATTATATACATTGTATTCATTCATTCTATGTGTGCTTAGATATTCCACTGGTTTACTATTATTTCATTTCTTTCTGCACTGTTGGTAAAACCTCCTCTTCTCCAGATAATTTATTGTCTTTATTATATTTTACATTTGCAAGACATTCTGAGTCTACTATTTTAAATGTCTTGAATATGGAGTTTATTGTTTTTCTTATTTAGTTCATTTGCTAATCACTGCTTTTTAAACCTTTCACAACATTTTTGAGACCTAATTGAGTTTCTTTTTTCATTTTAATTCTTTTCCATTTCACATAGAGTAATTGCGGACATTGCAATGTGTTCTATGCACAGACATAACTAAGCTCATAATATATGTTGATGACACTCACTTCACTTTGAAGTGAGGAGTTATTTAAAAAAAATCTCCATAAAGGAGGTGCCAGTTTTTAACGACTGAAAAACTAGTCATCTGTGACTTGGTCAGGTGAACTACATGGAGGGGAGTGTTATACAAGACAGGTTACAGAGTCCAAAGAAATAGAATGAAATCTGCTCACCCAGCAAAGGGGCAGCATGGCTTACGGTAATTTTAGAAAGAGTGATCTGGAGATAATCATTCTGTAAGCCCACAAATAAAAGAGAGGCAGGGGGAGGCAGAAAATAGATTGATGAAAGAAAACCAGGTCAATAGGTGGTGGCAACAACCTTGTCCAATGGAGTACAGAATATGCTACATATTATAGAGTTCTAACAGAAATACATCTCCCTACCCAAAATACAAATACTGTTTTGTACTTAAGGTTATAAGCCCAGAAAATTGGTGTAAACTCTTAATTCAAATTTACATCATGATACTGTACATTAGACAAGTTATTCATTATTAATTCAACTTCAACTCGGCAGCTGAAATGGAATGATACTACCACATACTATCATCAAATGAGAGTTTTATGGAGGTAATAGCAGCATTAGATAACTTATTACATTCTTGTATAATTGTTAAAAGATACTGCACATTACAAAATATTAATAGGAGTGTGTAAAATTAAAATCAGATTTCAACTAACAGCGAAACTATACATATTATTTGCATGTATTACATAAGAAAGGAATGTGCTGAAAGGAATAAGAAAGCTCAGAGACTTAGCAGCCACCCACTCACAGGTGTCAATTGATTGTTTTTTTTTTTAAATTTTCTATATTTTCTCTTAAATCTATTTAGTTCCTTCAGCAGTCTTTTCCCCTGAGTCAGGGATTTAAGTTACCAAAAATATATGTATTTTTATAATTAACTAGTTTATCTAATCTTACAGGTTTTATGTTTTAAAAAATAAAAGTAAAAATCAAATCTAATAATTTAACTGCTTTTCATGAAGAATTAATGACACTTCATTTTAAACAAATATACTTGTATATTGCAAAGAACTTTGCATAGCCAATATTGCTTAAAAATAAAAAGGATGATTCATTGGTACACAGATGTGTCATACAGTATGTATGTATTCATTTAACTCCCTATTTCTATTTTTTTTTCTGCCACAGATTTTGAGCCTGAATAAGGGTGAACAGTCTCTCCATGTTAGCATGGAATATCTGAAAGATCTGACTTTGTCCCTTAACTCAAAGGCATGCTGCTTGGTCATCTAAAAATATCTTCTGTGCCTGGCGCTTGTGCCTGAAGCTGACTCTTTTACACTAAGAAAGGTTGCATAATTATATTAACTGACAGAACCCAAGCAAACAAGAACCATTTTAAGTGTTATAAAGAGAAGAATAAATAATAATTACAGTTACAAGGGGATACATTTATTTTATGCAGGACACTGCTGAACACCTGAGAGCACAGAGTTCATGATGACAATTCTATACAGACTGTATAATAAAAAGGACAAATGACAGAAAAAGAAAATAGGTTCAGAAACACCCACCATCAAAGTAATAATTAGAATATGAGGCCCACAGATGAAAAGAATAATTAAAAAAACCTCAAGCTTAAACTCTTCTCACCTGATCCACAAAATGAGTAATGTTTCATCAAAATGCATTAGAAAAAGAATTATACTGGATATTGAGGTCACTGTAATGGTCTAGTGAAGAAATATTTAAAGACTGAGAGATGATACTTGATCTTTGGCTTAACTCTGACATGCAATTTTTTTCTGTTGCATTTCGATCTCCTTCATTTGACTCAGTTTTAATGCAGCATCAATTCATTTTAACACACCCACACACCTCCAACACTTTAGTGTACTTATGGTACACTATGACATGGAATGCATGAATAGAAAGCTCTTTCATCATCATATAATTCAATCTCTTTGCTGTGCATTTGCATGCAATTCTGAAATATTGCTTCCCATGTAGTTCTTTGAAAACAAATGTGCAGGCACTGAAAGCTGTAACTTAACAGAAGAGTGCACCCTGAATAATAAAATCGCTGTACCATGGAAGACCACATTTTAACATCGAACTAAATTCTTTATCTGATGTACACTTGACTCACAAGAAATTCAATGCAGCTTTTTACTGTGTTCTTTGAAAAGTACACCTTCCTAAGAAAGAAGTCTTAGCAAAATTTATTAGTCTTTTCTTGTGACTGCATGAAAGTATCGCCAAGGGGATCGCTTGCTGCCTTTTAATAAGTCATATTATTCAGAGGCATGAAAAGCTTTTAGTAAAAGATTTCAAAATTGGCTCTTTTTAATACATCAAAAGATGAGCCTTATTTCATTTTTTGATAAACTGTAACAGGAATGTTGATCACATCTTTGCAATCAGATACTAATTAACCAAAACATATTGTAAAAAAAAAAAATCAGCAACTCTATAGTTTAAGAATTGAGCATCAACATATGCTACACTAAAATCAAATTATTTTACTAACCTTGTGTGGTATTATTTATCATAAAAGTAGTTATATAAAAACTTAGTAAGCAGAAAATGAGTTAAACCTTAGAAAATGACAATTAAATCTAGTAATGAATTCTGAACTAAGAACATTTTTTTGTTAGTGCACCCTGGTAAAAATAAAGGTTACAAATCCCCCACTGGATCATTTCTATATGCTCTCTTTTGAATTATATTGAAATAAACATTGTGTTTACATATTCTCTGCATATCCTTAGAAAACTGACATATTCAGAAGTTTTATTATTTTTAATCTACCTGTGTGTTATTTTAATGCAATCATTGTTGTTCATCTGCAGAGTGCCGCAATATACAAAGTACAGTGCCTTGTGAAATGAATCATCTTTCTCTATGTTTGTCCTGTTTTGTCGCATTGCAATTTGGAATTAAAATGGATTTTCATTTGGATTTCATGTAATGGACTTAACAATATAGCCTAAATTGTTGAAGCGAAATGAAAATAAAATATCTTGAATACAGTAATCCCTCGCTATATTGTGCTTCGACTTTCGCGGCTTCACTCTATCGCGGATTTTATATGAAAGCATAACTAAATATATAACGCGGATTTTTCGCTGCTTCGCGGGTTCTGCGGACAATGTGTCTTTTTACTTCCTGTACATGCTTCCTCAGTTGGTTTGCCCAGTTGATTTCATACAAGGGACGCTATTGGCGGATGGCTGAGAAGCTAACCAATCAGAGCACACAGTTGAGTTCTTGCGTGCTGAATGCAGTGTTAACCAGGAAGTCTCGTCTCGCTCATTCAAACGTGTTTCGCTGTGTAAAGAGTTGTGCTCTTTTGTGTTTATCTTTGTGCATAGTCAAGCCCTTCATTATGGCTCCAAAACAATCTGCTACTGCTTCAGGGGCCGTGCCCAAGCGCAAGGAGAAGATGTTAACGATTGCTGAAAAGGTAAACGTTTTGGATTTGTTAAAGGCTACGATTCTTTTTATTTAAAAAGTAGGAAAGGAATATAAGATCTACGGCTGCAGTGTCCTTTTAACAAGGGTGCAAAACGAGTTGTAAGTGGATGTAATAAGGCAGTAGTCTGGATGGAATCTGCTTTAGGGATTTGGATTGAAGACTGCCAGAAGAAGAACAACGGCAGTGCTACACAATCGCCTGAATTGGCTCCTTTACAAGGGCTGTAACGCTCTCCTTTGTTGTGCAGTAAAATTAAACTCATTGTTATCGGACAAGTCATCGTGTCATTGTTGGTGAGTAACCATAATTAATTTTCTTCTTACAGTTCTTAGTACATGTACGTACGTTTAGTGTCACTGTACACACATTTACTGTATACTATTTTTCTTGCATTGTACGTATTTATTGCTGGTGGCCTGTCTATCGTAATGGCTGTAAAATATGTGATATCGGAGACACTCAATATCTTTAAAATAATATTTAGGTTTTACTGTATATAAAAAGTGTGTTTATATACATAATTTCAATGAATCTTACCTAATATCTAAGAGAATACAAAGGGATTATGCTGTATAACTCTGCGGGAAATATTTATAAACAGTGTGGGAGAGTTTATAAGGGCTTAAAATATATAAAAATAACCATACAAACATATGGTTTCTACTTCGCGGATTTTCACCTATCGCGGGGGGGGGGGTCTGGAACGCAACCCCCGCGATCGAGGAGGGATTACTGTATATATATGCAGGGTGACATAGAAAAACGGGAACTTTTGAAATGCGTAGTGGCAGCCATGTACAGTTGACAGCACTGCGGAACAGGGACCTTGAGCTGTAAACAATCTCGCCATTTAGTAATTTAGTAATCAATTGCAAGGTAATCAATGGCAGCTGTGCGAGAATTGTTTGGTAACCGTGTCATCTCAAGATACTGTGACATTCCCTGGCCCTCAAGATCAACGGATTTGTCCGTTTCTGATTTTTTTCTTGTAGGGCTACCTTAAGAGTCGGGTCTACATGACTCGGCCAAGGACACTGAATGAATTGAAACAAAGAATTCAAGACGAAATTCGTGGTATCCCAGATGAGATGTTGCAGCGATCAATGAGGAACCTCAACAGCAGATTGGAAGAATGCATACGTACAGGAGGACGCCCTCTACAGGATGTAATTTTCAGACATTGATAATTTGGATTACTGTCTCTTAAAAGGCAAGTTGTAGTGGTTCAATTGCTGTGAATAAATTTTTTTTGTTGGATTTCTTCTATTTTTATTGGGTTTTTCAAAAATTCCTGTTTTTCTGTGTCACCCTATATATATATATATATATATATATATATATGGGAGGCAGCTAAATGGCTCAAAAGAAGGTTAATTCCATGCCAGGCCAGTGGGTGGCACAGTGTAATAATCCTTTCTCTTTTATCCCTGCAGAGCAAACACGGGAAATTCTGCCTGGACCCGATGACGCCATTTTTGAATTCAGAGCCAATGACATCACTTCCGTTGACCAACCTTAAAAACCTGCCATCTTTCTTTTGTTAGTTAGTTCTGTTTTGGAGTCAAATCTGTAACCAACCTTGTATCTAATTACCTATTTCTGCAGCCTTATTTCAAGTATACAGGTGGCTGCCCCAAACCATTTTCTTGTGTCAAGGCATATTCTTCCACTGTATATATTATATTATATATATTAATATATCTATACTAATAAAAGGCAAAGCCCTCACTGACTCACTCACTCACTCACTCACTCATCACTAATTCTCCAGCTTCCCGTGTAGGTAGAAGGTAGAATTTGGCAGGCTCATTCCTTAGAGCTTACTTACAAAAGTTGGTCAGGTTTCATTTCATAATGGTCATAACTGGAACCTATTTTTCTCCATATACTGTAATGGACGTTAGCCCGATGGCCGTGGGGGGCGGAGGTGCGTGTGACATCATCACGCCTCCCACATAATCACGTAAACTGACTTTAACCGCAGTAAGGAGAAAAGAAGGAAGAGCTCCCAACAATAAAACTGCGGAGAACCCGTGGATTAAATAAAAAGGCTGCTTAGTTGGCGAAGCAAGGAAAAACGACGGCCTTATATGTCGTTTGTTTATAAAACAGTGGAGAAGCTGTGTAAATATATATCATTATATATATCATTATATCATTTCCGGCGCCGCATCCGAGTGGCAGCCTTTTCCAGCAGCTCCGTATATGACTTTATTTTTTTACCTTTTTATCTCTATTTTTCTCTATTTCACTGATCACTTCTACCACTTTCTTTTATGTGGAATTGCTCCCTAGACACTTTTTACTATTTTTACTATTAATGTGAATTTTCCCTTGGGATTAATAAAGTATCTATCTATCTATCTATCTAAAGGCTGCTTCACAAAAAAACAGTGGAGTGCCTTATATGGGCAGGCAGTCAACCAAAGAAGGGAATCAGCGGAGAGCCTGTGGATTAAATAAAAAGGCTGCTTAGTTGGCGAAGCAAGGAAAAACTACGGCCTTATATGGCGCTTGTTTATAAAACAGTGGAGAAGCTGTGTAAAGGCTCTTCACAAAAAAACAGCGGAGCGCCTTATATGTGCAGGCAGTCAACCAAACAAGGGAATCAATAAATATCTATTATCGTAATAAAGGAACAAAAAATAATAGTGGAGAACCTGCGAATTAAATAAAGGAGATGGGTACTTAAACAGTAAACTAAGTCTAAAATAGCTACACAATAACTATAACAATCGTAATAAACAAACAATAACACAGTAGAGAACCGCAAAGCAAGGAGAAAGGAAGGACTTCAACCAATCAGATTTTGAGTTGGTGTCAGTACGGCCCTTTAGCAGGCGTACGGCAACGTCACCGTATTCAGACCCATTGATTGGATTGGATATGAGGAAGTCTACGATGCCAGTGAACGCACCATAAACGCTCCAAGCGAAAGATCGTTGCGTGCACTACGGACAACTCCATGCCAAGATTCTGGACAATATTTGCCAAACACAGACCACATTTCAAGACCATGAAAACCATGATGTTTGTCACGCTCCTCGAGCCCCAAAACTTTCGGGAATACAAGAAAAATTTCACGCATGTAGCCTTCTACACTTTAACACAACAGCCACGGAGCGCTTTTGGATCTGTCTCGGCTAAAAACGGAACTGACTGTAATGTATGCTATGGATGATTTTGCAGGCAAATCTCCCACTGATCTCCTTGACTTCCTTCATCAGAAAAATCTGAATGAGAGCATGGGGCGGCTGTTCACATTGGTATATTTGGCGGTGACCATTCCCGTGTACACTGCTTCTGTCAAGCGGACATTTTCAGCCCTAAAGCGAATTCAAACTTATGCCGGGAATACCATACGGCGGGTTCGCCTTTCACCATTAGCTTCGATGGGGATAGAAAGTGAGGTTTTGATGGAACTGAAGCGCTCCGATAATCCGTACGACAGAGTAATTGAACTGTTTTTGAGGAAAGAAAGGACGATGGATTTTGTTTACAAATAATC
>JANRMT010062832.1:9539048-9729178 GCA_026402145.1 Polypterus bichir lapradei | reverse complement strand
CCGGCGTGTAATTATATCCGGCCCGCGAGATCATTTTATATACTGTATTATTGTTATTAATGGCCCGGGTATATGAAGCGCTGGTAACACAATAAACTACAGATCCCATAATGCAGCGCTTCAGCTGCCTTGCCGAACACTTACCGCGATGCTGCAAGTTATTGTGAAGCTAGCCCACACGATGCCGAAGAGAAAAGTTGATTCTGAAAATAGAGCCTTTAAAAACCGATGGGAGGCTGAGTATATGTTTACTGACATTGCCGGTAAACCCGTGTGTCTCATTTGTGGAGCTAATGTGGTTGTACAGAATTTAATCTTTACAACGACTGACAAACACAGAATGTAACTTGAACACAACACATCGTACAAATACGACCCTGATTGAAACAAATAATGATAATCGAATCCTTAATCACAGCAACACTCACAAAGCAATTACTGTATATTGACAATCATGTTACATTATTTTTAAAATGTTCCCTTTCCTTTTTCATAGCTTCTTTAACACACTACGTTTCCGCTGCGAATATATATATATACCCCGATCTACATACTCTCAAATAAATAAGCCACACACCGTGGCGTAGTTGTAGAGGCTTCGCCTCTATCGCCTACATCCGAGGTTCGATTCCCGAGAGGGGATGTACTGAGTATGTACGCGTGCTTCTCGGTTCATTTTAACCTCGCATTTCCTTGGTTTGAGACGTATGAAAAAATATGCGGTTAACGCAGAATCATGTTACGTTATTTTTAAAATCTTTCCTATTCTTAGCACAAGCACAGCTGAGAAGCTTCGATGCATGTACTCCATAACAAAAAATAATGCATTTAATCACATTTTCAATTCCAAGCAAAGGGGAACTTTGTCAATGCATGATTTCCTGGTACATCGATTACACTGATGCACACATCACAGCTACAAAAATGTTACAGTCGGAATGAAGCGCGTTCCTGATCGGAGGAAAATTTAATTTAAAAAAAATACCCGAGCGAAGCTTTGATAAAAGCATGGTTTTGTGCACAGTGAAAAGCAAGCAAAATTAGATGCATTACAAAAAGCGGACTTTGTGGCTCTTACTGGGGATCATTGGACTTCCGTGACCGTTAGTAATTCTAATTACATCTAATTACAAAATGTTCAATGATCACACTGTTTTAGCCTAATGTACAAAATAATTTTGGCTAAGGTTACTCAGAGTTTAAAGATTAAATTGGTCAAATTACCTTTTATGTTTCTGACTTATTTTTTTAAGAAGAAAAACTGCACTTTCTGTTGAAATTTTGGTTATTTTTATTTAAAGACAATACCATTCTGAAAATGTACTTAAAAGTACTTAAACTACCACTTTATTTTTAAGTCTGCCCAATTTTAACCAGGGATGATATTTTTGTTTCTGTTTTGAATTCAAATGCAGTTTAAAAGCATTTTTTTTTTCAGAAATTAAAAGAGCTTGAGTTTACAATATTCATGTCCATGTCTATTATTTGATTCTGTCGCCCACTAAAACCCTTTTAAATTAAAAAAACACATTTGCGATTTGGGGCAAATTTACATGTGCGATTACATACGATTAATCAAGATTAATTATTACACAGCCTCTAATTAATTGGATTAATTTTTTTAATCGAGTCCCACCCCTAATATATATATGTAGATTTGTATATATATATATGTGTGTATATACAGTATATATGTAGATATGTATATGTGTATATATGTATATATGTGTTTGTGTGTATATATATGTGTGTGTGTGTATATATATATGTGTATATATGTATATATATGTGTGTGTGTGTATATATGTGTATATATGTATATATATATTTATATGTATATATATATATATATATATATATATATATGATGTGTATATATATGTTTATATATGTGTGTGTGTGTGAGTGTGTATATATATATATATGCCAGCAACACTCATGACAATGACAAAACAATTATATTGTCAATCATGTTACGTTATTATTAAAATGTTTCCTTTTCTTTTTAGTTCTCTGCTGCCAAACGCGGGTATTTTGCTATGTATATATATATATATATATATATATATATATATATATATAGATAGAGAGAGAGAGAGAGAGAGATGACAACAACACTCATATCAATGACAAAACAATTACATTAACAATCATGTTACGTTATTTTTAAAATATTTCCTTTTCTTTTTCATAACTTCTTTAACACACTACTTCTCCGCTGCGAAGCGCGGGTATTCTGCTAGTATAGATATATATATATAGATATGACAACAACACTCATATCAATGACAAAACAATTACATTAACAATCATGTTACATTATTTTTAAAATTTTTCCTTTTCTTTTTCATAACTTCTTTAACACATTACTTATCCGCTGCGAAGTGTGGGTATTCTGCTAGTTATGTATATAAACAAGTTAAAACTGAAACGTTGTCACTGCATATGCATTCATCCTTATTCTATGAAACCCCTAAATAAGATCTAGTCCAAACAATTACCTTCAGAAGTCACATAATTAGTTGATTAGGGTCCACCTGTGTGTAATCAAGGTGTCACACAGTCTGTCACATGATGTATATATAACTAGACCTGTCCTGAAAGGCCCCTGACTCTGTAACACCAATAAGCAAGCAACAGGAAGACTTATGAGCACAACAAACCAGTCAAAGACAAAGTTGTGGACAAGAAGAGATCAGGGTTGGGTTATAAAAAAAATATCCCACCCGAACATTGAACATCCTACTTCTTACGAAGCAACATTAAATCTGTTAAAACAAAATGAAAAGAATGTGGTACCACTACAAACTTGACAAGAGAAGGCAGCTCACCAAACCTCACAGACTGGGCCAGGGGGGCATTATTTAGAGATGCAACAAAGACACCAAGGGTAACATGTAAACAGCTGCAAAGATCCACAATGGAGATGACAGCATCTGACGAGAGGACCACTCCTCAGAGTGGGGCATTGCATAATGAAAAAAAGAACAAAACACATTTGGAGTTTGACCAACACCATGTGGCAGACTCCCCAGATACACAGTGAAGGTTCTCTGGTTAGATGCAACTAAAACTGAACTTTTTGGCCATCATGGAAGACAACATGTATGGTGCAAACCCAACACTTCCCATCACCCTGACAGCACCATTCCCACAATGAAACATAGTGGCGGCAGCATCATGCTTTGGGGACATTTTCATCAGTAGGGACAGGGAAAATGGTCAGGATTGAAGGAAAGATGGACAGCACTAAATACAGTGCAATCGTCAGGGAAAACCTTTTTCTGTATGCCAGAGATTTGAGACTGAGACCCTTCAGAAGACAATGACCCTAAACATACTTTCTAAAGCTACACTGGAGGGGTTTAAACTTTAAATGTCTTTGAATAAAAATCCACTTTAATTCCAGTTTGTGATATGACAAACAGGACGCACACCAATGGGGATGAATACTTTTACAAGGCACTGTAGATAGCTGTTGACAGGGTTGAGTGACCAATTCAGATCAAAAACATTTGAATTCAAGGACTCAAAACCTTTGATGCTTCAAGAAACACGTTACCATTTATGTTTTGGTTGCAGGTAATTCTGTGTTTTAAATTTACTGTATTACATCTATAATAGCAAACAGACATTCCCGCTAATTGTTATAAGTGTGCTTTTAAACAGAACTGAACAATATTACAGGTCAAAATATTGCTACCCTTTGTTATTGAGCATTATTTACTTAAACCAAAACAGAGTATTCTGTACATTCTGGTTGACAACAAGCAGGCAAAGTTATTGGCAGTAGGGTATCAAGCACAATGTCTAGTTGTATTTTGTGTCCAGCTCAATGTACTTTTGTTTTATTTCCTGTAGCATAGTTTAGTGATATTTTATTACACTGTATATACCACTACATACTGCATATTTAGTGCTGTGTTAGGAACCTACTAGTTCATGACATGAAAGCAGAGGTCAGTTAGTTGAGCTGAGTAAAAATAATAAAAAAGCATATGATGAATCTTTAAACTTTTCATTGTACTGTGAAATGTCTATAAAATGCAATATATAAAGAGACTGTTGATGGCATCCTGTTATCTCAGAGTGACAGGACTAAATGGCACACCCTATTTCTTCCTTCAGTGCTAACAGCAAAAATGAGAAAATAAGTATTCGGGTTTTATTTATTTATTTATTTATTTCATTTTTTGGTTTTTGACTGTTTTAAGGAAGTGGGCTAAACTGACAGACTTTTTTCATTAAAAAGTATTTATAATTTATAAAAAAAACTATTCAAAGAAATGATAGTAATTACATTATTACAAAATACCTTATTGCAGAATTAATCACAGAAGTAAAGGCTAAATTGGAAACAGTGTATCAGTCAAGCAGATTTTAACTCAAAAGGGGGCAATTTTTTTAAGGCCAATTAAGGTGAACTGCATGCTATCGAACTGAAAAATAAAAGCAGAGCAGATGAAAAGCATATGAAAGTATGCTGTCAAAAATATAATAAAACAGATTTCATCACAAACTATAAAAAAGAAAACAGCTTTTTAAACTAAACAAAAGATTCAAAGACATCAGTGCCATCTCTGCATGAAGGGCAAGTGAGTCCCAACTCATGTCCTTCCTCAATAATTTTACGTATTTTTAAACTATTTGCTCTATAACAAACTCAGCTGCGTCATATTCAAAATGTTCCAATTTTCCATTGTTAATGCAATTTTTTTGTATCTAGAAAAGTATTTCTTTGTGGAGAGTGTGAGATTTTCTGCCTGTTACTACCAGGCTGTTTCCCAGGCTACTTGGGCTGGCAATTTGATCCTGCAGTGTTGATCCTTTGCTCCTGTGTGTGCATATGCAGCCTGAACTTTTCAGTATCACCCTGGGGCTTGAAGAGACAGCCTCTTGAAGTGACCTGTTTGATGTTTTTTTGCGATACAATTTAAAAGGAGTGTGGACTTAACATCTCACCATTCTGGAACAGTCAACATCATCATTATTAATCACTTTGATATCTCTTATATGATTGAACACTTTGCCCATTAAAAAATGGAAATCCATGAACACTCACTTATGTTTCTGCTTTTAATATTAAGTATTTTTGTTAGGATTATATCTCTTATGATTTGTTTCATTTTTTGTAATTTTGCCCTCACTCCCTTCTTTGTTCTCTTTTAAATTTTGTCTTCTAAGTCTATGCCGATTTCTTCCCCCATTAATAGTGTGTTGGGGCCTTCAGATGTAACCTAAGGAGGCCTACATAAACCACTTGTTGGCATCAGTTCCGTGAGCAATTCTAAGCTTGTATTGTTTGGCTCCTCCTTTATGCTTCCCATTCCCATTACTAATAGTGAATGTGTTGGTCTTTTGACCATTTTTGATTATCTTTTTGACTTTTGGAATGTGTTTCTGGTTAACTCACTTGATTTTGTAGACTTGCTTTGATTGCTTTTAGATTTTGCTTATTTTAGCAATTATTATTTAGCTCTGTTGCAAAGTTTTTGGATCCTGAATCATAACAAATGCTTGTTATTGAGACTTTTTACAGTTAGGTCCATAAATATTTGGACAGAGACAACATTTTTCTAATTTTGGTTCTGTACATTACCACAATGAATTTTAAATGAAACAACTCAGATGCAGTTGAAGTGCACACTTTCAGCTTTAATTCAGAGGGGTGAACAAAACGATTACATAAAAATGTGAGGCAACTAAAGCATTTTTTTAACACAATCCCTTCATTTCAGGGGCTCAAAAGTAATTGGATAATTGACTCAAAGGCTATTTCATGGGCAGGTGTGGGCAAGTCTGTCGTTATGTCATTATCAATTAAGCAGATAAAAGGCCTGGAGTTGATTTGAGGTGTGGTGCTTGCATGTGGAAGATTTTGCTGTGAACAGACAACATGCGGTCAAAGGAGCTCTCCATGCAGGTGAAAGAAGCAATCCTTAAGCTGCAAAAACAGAAAAAACCCATCCGAGAAATTGCTACAATACAAGTGGCAAAATCAACAGTTTGGTACATCCTCAGAAAGAAAGCAAGCACTGGTGAACTCAGCAACACAAAAAGACCTGGACGTCCACGGAAGACAACAGTGGTGGATGATCGCAGAATCATTTCCATGGTGAAGAGAAACCCCTTCACAACAGCCAACCAAGTGAACAACACTCTCCAGGGGGTAGGCGTATCGATATCCAACCCACTGAATTAAAGCTGAAAGTCTGCACTTCAACTGCATCTGAGTTGTTTCATTTAAAATCCATTGTGGTAATGTACAGAACCAAACTTAGAAAAAAGTTGTCTCTGTCCAAATATTTATGGACCTAACTGTATACTTTTCTTTGGTGGCTGATAGATCTTTTATCTTGTATTACATTTTTTATCTCATTTTTCATCATCACTGGTGTTGGCAGCCAAAAACATTGCAAAATGTAATGTTGCTCTCCTTTACAAACTTGTATGATGTTTATTGAAGACCATCTCCTTCCTCGGTCACCCTTTAACTCTGCTGCCACCACTGCAATCTTCCATAACATTTTCCATGAGATTCCAATTACCTTTTTTCTACACATGGAAGCTACCAACTCCTCACACCGCTAACATAGGGTGGAGGCAACAGTATCTACACATACTTGCCAACACCATGAGCTGATGCAAGCCACAAAACTTCCTAAGAGCACCAGTCGCCATGTTCCCAGGCCATTGATCAAACATACATTGTAAATTCTGCTCTTTAAAAGCTTGATCATCTCCCTTTCTTTTACACACTCACAAAAACACTCTCTGTATGGCTTCTCTGGATGACTCTGCCCCATCTAATATTTCCTTCTTTCTGTCTGTGTGTCCCCAACCAAAATGTACATACCAAAAATATAAGTTAAAAATATGAACCAAAATCCTGCCTATTGCACTTCAGCCATACTATATTAGTACTAATAACTTCCACTGTTTTATTCTTTTTTACACCGCCTAAAAAATGCTCTACTCCTTCTAGAATTCTACTCCTTAATTATTCTTCCCATCTAGTACTCTGGTTTTTCATTCAAAATTCAGCATGCCTCAACGGGAGGCAGCCAATCGTAATTGTTTACTGGAACATTTTTAGGTTCAGGGGTAAACGCAAAGTCAAAATAAGAAGCAGGTAAAAACACCTTCTGTTGAGCAATACACTATTTAAAGGGCTGATACATTGTGCTACTATAGACAAGTCGACTCCACTGGTTGTGTCTTCACTTTTACTTTCTGGGTCTTTTGCTCAAATGATTTGACACCCGTCAATATTATATCACATTGGGTAAAACTGTCAGGCAAATATTACATGTTAGTAAACTGCAAAGCAAAACCAGAAGACTAAACTAAATAGTTCTAAGTAAGGTAAACTGGGAGTCATGTAGCTTATGCAAAAATTAATAACTGTGAACCTTCTACTACTCCTGTTTAATCCCTACCAGTAGTATTATTTAGTATTGTTTTATGCTTCACCCAACTGCATTCAGACATTCTGTGTTCAAGCAAAACATTTAATAGGTAAATGCATTTAAGTTTTCAACCAGGCTTGTTTAGCTACGAAAAAGATTTCCAGACAAAATGGAACAATAAATTACATTTAAAAAGTCATTAAAGAGATAATAAAGGTATAAAAGCGATTGATGACACACAGACGTTGATAATGATTCTTAAATATAGTTTTTAATAACTGTATAATCGTGTCAGTTTTCTCATTAGGTTCTCTCAGAAAAAGACCAAAATACCTTTTTTTAAGAACTTCCTTTTTCCTTCTAAAATCCCACCCACTAACATTCTACTGGAAATTACCAACAACAGGAATGTCAATCAACATCAATATAACTTGTTACTGAACATACAAATACACAACACTCTTTTCCATCCATCCATTTTCCAACCCGCTGAATCCAAACACAGGGTCAGGGGTTCTGCTGGAGCCAATCCCAGCCCGCAAGGCAGGAACCAATCCTGGGCAGGGTGCCAACCCACTGTAGGACACACACAAACACACCCACACACCAAGCACACACTAGGGCCAATTTAGAATCACCAATCCACCTAACCTGCATGTCTTTGGACTGTGGGAGGAAACCGGAGTGCCCGGAGGAAACCCACGCAGACACGGGGAGAACATGCAAACTCCACACAGGGAGGACCTGGGAAGCGAACCCAGGTCTCCAAACTGCGAGGCAGCAGCGCTACCACTACGCCACCGTGCTGCCCCACACTCTTTTCCCCCAGTTTTAAATATCTTTGTAATGTTTTGGCCTAACAAGAGCTCTACAGGGCCTTAGTGACACCATAGGCTGTGGGGTCTTAACATCCACAGGTTTACCAGTTTCAGGGGTTGGTGTCAGTACTGTATCGTTATCTGTAGTAGATTCAGAAGAAGTTGGTATTTCTAGGCTACCAGGAGGCTGCTGAACAGTGGTAGCTGGCTACTGCATTGACTCTGCTTCAAGCACTGGCCCTTCATCCATCATCCGCTCTCGAAGCAGATCAACATGGCGATGGCAAATGTGTCCATCTTCTGTTTGCACACAGTAAGACACAGGGCCAGCTGCCTCTTGCACTACTTCTGGCATCCATCGTGGTTCTCCTCCAAAATTGCATGTATATACTGTCTGTAAGGGTCAAAATTGCCTAAACACACCCCCATGCTTGTGTGCTAGTTCCCCTTGTTTCATATGCATGTCAGCTTGAAAGTCTGGGTGAAGGCAATCAAGTGCAGTGGTCAGTCGTCTTTTCATTAGCAACTCTGCAGGACTCTTCCCTGTGGAAGAGTTGGGCATGGTGTGCTGAGATAGCAAAAATCTTGCAAGGCATGTTTGCCAATTACCTTCTATGATTCTCCGTAAAGCATCCTTTGTTGTCTCTACCATTCAATCTACTTTTCCATTTGAGGATGGATGATAGGGGGCCGTTGTCACATGCCGGATCCCATTTCTTTCTGTGAACTTTTTGAATTCAGATGTAAATGCTGCACCGTTGTCTGAGACAATAATATCTGGCAATCCATGTGTAGCAAAGATAAGGCGCAAAGTGTTGATGGCAGCATTTGCAGACATGGAGCATAGAAGAGACTCCTCCAGCCACTTGGAATGGGAAAATACCAAAATAAAGAAGACCTTTCCTTGAAACGGTCCAGCAAAATCAATGTGACTCCGAGATCAAGCCTTAGGGTGCCATTCCCAGGGGTGAAGTGGTGCCCCTGATGGTGCATGCCGTAACTGTTGACATGTTGTACAACACTTTACAGCTTTCTCTATTTGTCCGTCCATTCCTGGCAACCACACATAACTTCTAGCCAGGGCCTTCATGTGGACTATGCCAGAGTGGGAGTCATGAAGTAGTTTAAGTACATTCTTCCATGCTAGAACAGGTACTACAACACGGCTACCCCATAAAACACAACCCTTGTGAGTTGAGAGTTCATTACGTCTATTGGCAAAGGATATGAAATCGCCACCTGTGACATCATGGGACCAGCCAAGCAAAAGCCAGTACAGCACAAGAGACAGAAATGGATCCTTCTTATGTTACTGAACATACAAATACACAACAAAAGGTTTGCAATTAATTATTTTTTCAGTTCAGTAATGACTGAGAAGACTGTAAATTTACTGTAACTATTGTAGCCAAAGGTAAAAAATGCTTGCCTAAAAACAAAACAAAAAAAAATCTAAAATTCTTGCAAATTTAGAACCAAAAAATGTTATGCAAGAGAGGGGTTGTTACATCAAAGCAGATGCCTGAACCAAGTGGAAAAGAATCAGCAAATAAAACTGAGACTTTAGTGGAAAGTAAAAAAAATGACACTGAATAGATCCAAATGAAGTAACCTCTCCCTTTGTAAACTGAGATTGCAATTGCTCATAGCTGAATTATTTTAATCCAAAAGCTTGGATGGTGTGTGTGTTGAGTTTCACCTTCATAAATAACATGATGTGATGTCACGTGCAACGCTGGAGTCCAAAGTAGTCCGAAATAGTGACAATCACAGTTAAAGTTTTCCACAATGTTAAACTGTGACAATGTCACAAAAACAATGTCAAAAAATATACAATTAACAAAAATATATTTTAATAATTATGACTACACTAGAAGGATTATATAGAATCCCACATCAAATTATGGCACAAACTGGATCATTCAAATGAGGTGGAGGAAGTGAACAGGTTTGGCATGCTACAAATTTTGATTGTGCATATTACAGTTACATAAAGTTAAGGTTTTTTTTTAATATTGATGAAATTATACATATCCATTTTGTTTGGAGACATTGATTTATATCTTCCTCAACTGAGGAAATATTTTGATAAAGACAAGTATACCAACATGATGAGCACTTGGTGAAAACAGCACACAAGCCCATTATGATTCACACTAATAATTTAGTCTATTTTATTGAATGTCATACACTCCACAAATAAATAAGGATAACTGAGCAATGTGACTGGCCTAATTTTAATAATCTACCATAAGCTCCAACCTATTGTCTAATTTACTGGTCAGTTTGAAGGCCATTGCACAAAAGATCTAGATGGATATAAACAAAAAAAGAAAGGAAAATTAATATACACATAAGCAACAGGTACCAGCTGTTGAAGAGCTTACTCTTCTAACAAAAGAAACAAAAGATGCAAAAAATATGTAAGGGGAGAAAATAAATACACAAGTACAGGAAAAAATTTAACTTTTTGTTCATTAAAATACCCTTTCTTCTATAAATGTTTTCAAAAATGCAAATCAACCATCTGGCAAATTTAAATGGAGTGTCAATTGCAAAGTGATGAGAGGAAAGTTTCTGTTATACTTGCAATAGTTCCAAATTAGATTCATTTTTTATAGTAGCTAAATATGTGGGTGGAATTTCGGTAAGTGCTTCAATATACTTCTGGCTCAAAAGTAAATACTTGTATGATAAAACACAAAGGTCAGCATTATTCTCAGAGAACTACACCTGCACTTTCAGTTTTACAGCCATAAAAATACAGTATCTTTCTACATTGCATGATTTCTTTTAATTAATGACACAACAGCATGTGCATTTGTAGTGCTCCATTGACTCACAACAGACATACAAACTTTGCCTTGATCATCTAACCTGACCAGTGTGTTCTGCAAAATAAAGCAAATATAGACCAAATTGTCCTTTAGTGCAGTACATTAGAATAAAATACAGTTAGTAGCAATAATCTATTTAAAGATAAAAAGATATTTATTTAGATACACAGAATGAAAAAAGAAAAAGATTTTAAAGTATTTTATTGGCAGTCTTTATGAATGAGTCTAAATGTGAATGTCTACCAAAACTGGAGAATTATATCCAGCAGATCCTTATTATATGTTCCCATATATAAAAAATGGAACTATATTCAGTACAAACCTTAACTTAGGGGCTTTACTTAATCATATATCCTGAGCAGCAGACACAAACATCGATATATGATGTATTTGAAGGAAAAATAATTAAACTTTCTCATTAAACAATCTGTGACATACATTACTTTTACATTTATGATAAGAATAGTTGTTGGCTCTTGGCAGAATACATTTTATTTTATACCAAAAGGCTCTGGCAGCTCATTATTATTCCAATGATGCATTAACACATTCAACACTCGTCCATTTGGCAGGCAATTCATCTCAGTAGCTTTAGGAAAACTGCCCAAAGGCTGCAAGTATATTTTATGTTTTCAGTGTTGGAGTTAATATGTACACTTGTTCTAAGATATGTGTTTCCTACCTGCAAATCAGCTAATTACAACTGAAACATTGATGAAGTGGTAAAAGTACAATTATTAGTGTGAGGTACACACATAAAGAATAAAAGGGTGTAGGTTTAAAGCACTGCAATACAGTATGTGTTTATAAAGAATTACAGATAATCAGTACAGATTAAGCTAAAATATGTTTGAACCTTTAGAGCTACATTCCCCCCTAAACCCCAATTTAGTTTGCTAATTACAACATAATTGACTGGATTCAAAATACTGTAATACTTATCATGTGTTTGATCTGTTTATTTGTGTTTGACCTGCAATAGCCTGGTGTCTACAGAATATCGGCATTTTGGAGTTACACCACAGTTTCTGTGAAAGGCCCCATCTCTTTAGCACCATAAGATAGATAAGTAGGTCATAAATAATGAACTGGTGCAATGAAATTTTTTAAAAGTGTCATAAAGAGTACAGTTAATTTCCACATGTCAAACATACTGTATCTTGAAATTGACCTGAGTTGGGAATACTGTGATAGTAATAATGTTTACCCATTCATAATACAGTTATAAACTTTTACATTTATTTTTATTATTATTTTAAATACTGATTTGTTTCTGCAATGTTACCATGTCTTCATTTAGTATTAAGTTATTAATATTATCAAGTTACTGTTGATGTAAAGTTCAGGTTAACTGTATGCTTCTGGAACTAATGCTTTGTACTGTCATTGAGTGCATTTAATGACACTGTCAATTTATTTATAGAGCACCTTTAAAATAAAGTCAGTAATGTAAAGTTCTACAAGACGATTCATTACAGACTTACATTCAGGAATATAGACCTGTGTGTAATCAGCATAACAATGAAGAGAAACATTAAACTTCATAAAAATAGCTCCTATAGGATGAAAATAAATAGAAAATAAAATAAGATCCAGGATGGATTCCTGGGGAACACCACATTTAACAGGTGCAGTAGACAAAAAAGTGGAATTGAAAGTCACTGAAAAATGTCTATCAGTAAGAATATGACCTGAACCAGTTAAGAGCAGCCCCTTTAAGCCTCGCCAGATGCTCAAGCTGCAACAGCAAGATTTCATGGTTAATAGTGTCAAAAACTGCAGTAAGGTCTTGAAGGACAAGGCCAGCTGCCCCATCTGAGTCAGTAATAAGAGAGATGTCATTAAATACATTCAGGAGGGCTAAAGCCAGATTGGTAGATCTCAAATAAATTATTGGAGTTAAGACAATCAACCAATTGATTATAAATAATTCTTTCTAATATTTTAGTCAAAAATGGCAACTGGGAAATCAGGTGAAAATTAGCTAACACACCAGAATCTAATTCTGGCTTTTTAAGATAGGGTTGTACCTTCACATGTTTAAAAAAATGAAAGCACAACCCCCACACTAATAGAACCATTTTTAATAGCCAACAATGCTAAACCCAAGATTTCAAAAGCTTCCAGTAATAGGAGTGGTGGAACAACATCAAGAGGACAAAAAGTAGGTCTATGTACTAGTCAATAGTACTTTTTAGCTGTGAAAGTGAAACAACATCAAAGGATTCCAAAACAATGCCATGATTAACAACAGGAAGTACAGAACCTGTCTGAACAATATCAAACTGGATAGTATCAAGCCGCATTAAATGCATTAAATAAGACCCCGGGTTTCTTACAAAAAGAGGAAAACAAATCTGAGAATTAATTATTTTATATTTCTTAACTGCCTCCTGGAGCTAAAGCAGAGTAGTCCAACAAATCTGCTTAGATACAGTCAGCCTGCCTTTCCTCCACCATGTGTCATTAAGCCATGGAACAGGTCTTCCCTTTTTGCAGTAAATCTCAAGGCGAGCAATTAAGTCTAAAACTGATTTTACATGATAAATTAAAAGCAAAGACAGAATCATCAATAATATTGCACTGGCGTTGTAGATCAAAACTGGAAAACCTGGTTTTGAAATCAGATATAATAGAAGAATTTAAAAAGCGAGAATAGCATAGGGCACAACTTGCAGTAGCACCATCAACAGTAATAATGAGAAATACGATCAGTAAAACAAACATCACATATATCGATATTATTAACTAAAATACCATGTGTAAGAAAGAGATCAAGGGTGTGACTAAGAGAATGATTTAGGGCATTAATATTTTGGATAAAATCAAATGAATTAATAATGAAGAAAAGGTTTAAATTGACAACAAATGTGTATGTTAAAATCGTCAACAATAAGTACTTTATCATAGAAGACCGTGATATTGTCCAAGAGATCACATAATTCAGAAACGAACACATTATTAATTGCAGGCGTATAAATCTCATCACACAGCAAAGAAGAAGAGCTACACACTTTGAAAAGCTGCAGTACAAGTCTACGAAATGGACCTCTAGTAAGACTCTAACACAGATATAAACTTTTACGAACTGTGGCAAGTCCACACTGCTGAGAAGAGTTAAAAATGAATAACTTGGTGGTACCAAGTCAGTAAAACAAGAAGAAATACCATTAACAATACAAGTCTCTGTGATGAAAATGACATGCAGTTTCTTTGAGGTAATAAAGTCTTGCAGGATATAAGTTTTATTAGACACTGACCTCACGTTAAGGAGAGCAACCTTGATAGATGTAGAAAAGCTTGCTGTCGGGCGAGCTCGGGTGAGACTGTGAAGATAAGCAGCATTAACTCCCCTTCAACACAGAGAAAAAGTGATGCCGCCTTCAGATGGGGAAATTAATTCTGGTTTCCAGCTCCTTAGGGCCAGGGCCAGCATCCTGAAGAGGAGAAGATGGGTCAAAGGTGACTCTCAAGCATCAAGAATCCAAGCCCAGTGAGAAAAAACTGAGCCAATGTTAAGCTGGCATGTTTTCTGTGTCGGTGTCAGGAGTGCCTTTGTCTCCAAGGGGCACTCCGTCCATTCATAAAGGATATTACTCATTTACATGTGCTTAAATAATCTGGTGATTTACAGAAACCTTGTTTCTAAAATGCCATATGAACTTTTATTCTGGTTAGACAAACCAGTAAATTGGTCCCTGAGAAATGAGGTCAGCACATGTAGTTTACTCCACAAGTAACCCTGTTATTTAGCCACGTAAACCCTTTACCACCTTATACTTAAGGATCTTGTAGTCTGTGCATGTTTGTTGCACCCACGCAGCCTGTGCATGTCTTTGCTTTGCAAAAGCTTCCAGCAGCCACAGGTAGAAAATGGTGGAAGTGTTCATATTGATATATTTTCTGAGGCAAATGCTTGGGCAATCTCATTATTCCTTCTCCTGGTTGAAATAATCTGTCTCAGTATTTCAGAAACCACTATATTAATGCTGATGAGCCAAACATACTTTATCCTGGTTTTTGTGTATGCATGTAAACAAACCAACTGACAGACAAGCATTGTGTAGACATGTTTATTAAAAGATATGAAGTTAATTGCCAGGTTTAACAATTTCCTAAGCCCATCTCCTAGGTTGTTTTGTGCATATTTTGTTATTATTTTTTTTTGTTTGTTTCTGGTGATTTCACACATACCTAAATACAATACCATGCACACATGTTAATACTTTACTTAGATCTGTAATCTACAGAAGCACATTTTCTTCTCCTATGGTGACATTGTTTCTATTTACTCAGCTGTGTTAGAGAGTTTGCAACAGTGTTTCTATGAAAAAGGTGCCAAGTGGAAGGCCATCAGAAATTCTTTAAGTCTTTATTTTTTAGATGCAAATGATATAAAACAACAACACTTAAGCAACATGTGAGCACACCACTACACCTGAATCTGTTGCTTACTACATATATATTGTAGGTGTAATGGTGCAAGGACAGAGATTTTTGCCAGAATAAAGGTGGGATTCCTGCCCGGACAGGAGGTGATAAAGGATGGACTGGGCAAACAGGCATACCGGGAGCAGTTCATTACCCCACATGACTGGTGGCAGTATTTTTCTGGGCTGAACCCGAATAGGACACTCGCACAGTGGCATGGGAGTTGGAGTCCTGAAACGCATCACTGTCAGGGTCTTTGTTTACTGCCTGAGGGTGCTGCCAGGGGAGGACTGCCCTTGTTTTCACATGACCCATAAGTGCTCCAGATGACTTAGGCATGACAACGAAAGCAGTTCCCAGGTCGAATTTTAAATTTAGCCCTCAGCCTAACATATTCGAGGGCATTGTGGCTGGTGTTACTATAAGAAGTTTGATGGAAATGAATAAAAATCTTTTATATGAACCCAGAATTGTGCTTGGGCATTACTGTGTCTGTGGTTTGTGGCTCAGTGGTGCCCCGTTGTGGTTACTATATATGCACATACAAATACACACACACATTAATATAATGTACTCGTCTATCGGCCAAGGGTTAATACAGGGAGCACATTAGCCACTGACCTGGCCCGCTTTCCCCTTACTGTCTCCCCCGACCTAGACGACCTGATCCCACCCTTGATCCACAGCTGTGGGACTGACCTGATGAGGAACTATCTGTTCCTGAACTGAAGAAGGGAGAAAAGGCAGGACGACTGATAGCATTCATCCATCCATCCATTATCCAACCCAATACATCCTAAAACAGGGTCACGGGGGTCTGCCACGGGGGGTGCCATTCCCAGCCAACACAGGACACAAGGCAGGAACAAATCCCAGACAGGGTGCCAGCCCACGGTAGGACACAAACACACACTAGGGACAATTTAGGATAACCAATGCACCTAACCTGCATGTCTTTGGACTGTGGGAGGAAACCGGAGCACCCAGGGGAAACCCACACAGACATGCAGAGAACATGCAAACTCCATGCAGGGAGGACCCGGAAAGTGAACCCATGTCTCTTTACTGCGTGGCAGCAGCACTACCACTGTGCCACTGTGCTGCCCTGTGGTGAAGTGGTAGCTCCCGTTTCAATAAATACCATGGCTGTTCCTGTTTTGAATAGAATAACGTTGGTTTTCCAGAAGACCTTGGACTAAGCCTCGTTGTTTTTGGGGTGCAAAAGAATAACTCACACCTCACTAGATAAATACATACATATAATGCTTGCTTGAGTGACAAGATAATCAGCAGCCATGTCACTTAAATTAGATTTACACTTAAATAAAAAAATATGACAAATGGATCACAACTAGCATAGCAGTCTAACTACAATAAATGCCAGCATACAAATAAATCTGATATATGAGCAATGGATATATTATTAATAGACACCTTATTCAATATTATTTTTTTGATAATTCTGAATAAAAATCTGGTAGATGTTCCAATGCTTCTTTTGTAAGAATTCCCTCCACATACTGTATTTTATGTCTCACATTTTATATTACATATTGTTTCCATTTTTATCACAATTGCCCCATGTGACTTTTAAACTAGAAGTTAAACTAACAGTGAAAGTAAAGAAAGGGACAGAAAACGTTTTCTTTAAATTTACTTGATCAACAGATTTGTGTCATGTCAGGTTTTAAATACATTCTTGATGCCAAAAAATGTTCCACCTCAGTTCATTCCCATAACTTTATTAATATCACCAAAATTGAAATGAAATGTTAGATGTATAATTAATTTTCTTCAGCTTTGTTTTGTGCTATCACTGTGCAGGAGTCAAATGAATAAAAATAACTTTAGTCTTCATACAGAAGTAACATTTATGAGATAAGCGTGAGGGAGATGTGGCAAGAATTTAATTTAATTATACTGATAAGAAAGAAATCTGGCTGAATATGTTTGCACATATCTTAAGCTATAAGAAATGTTCTAAAGTTGGATTATTATACAGATAATCTCAGAATATCAATAAAACCCTCTAGCAAATCTAAACAAAATGCTGACCAAACTAATAAATAACATTTATTTGTCATATAATTTAATAGCATCTATATATTCATCCCACTGTTTGATTTATGGCATCTTTCACTGTAGTGTTCTTAATTGATTTGTAAAGCAATAAAGTGTTTGCCATGAAATGTGGTATGTAAAATATGCAGTGATTTATTGATTGATGAATTAGCAGCAATCTATTTTATGAACTAACTAATAAAATCATGAGTAAAGCAAAACAAAGATTTAAACAAGTTCACAATGGTCAATAACCTCATTTCAAGAAAGAAAGATATATTTGCAAATGGAAGTGGTGAGAAGTCAAGCAAAATGACACCTTTTATTGGCTAACTAAAAAGACTACAATATGCAAGCTTTGAGAGAGTTGCATATGATATTATTTAAAAGGAATTTGCTGAAACTTCTGATAAGGTACCACATAAGAGGTTAGTTATTAAACAAAAAGTGTGATCTTAAGGCAAAAGGAGATGTTAAAAATGGAGACCCTCAGGGATCAGTTACAAGGCCACTACCCTTTTTAAAAATGCAGTACCTAGATAGGAATATAAACGACAGGCTTGTTAAGTTTGACAACAATACCAAACTAGGTGGGATGGCAGATCATCTTGAATCAGATGAATGACCGTAGAGGGACACTGGGCAGAAAACCGGTGAGGGTAGATTTGTGGCAGATAAAACAGAATGTAAAAAAAGGCAGAGTATTAAATATAGGAAATAAAAGTATTCGATTTGAATATACGATTGGGGGGGTTGTAGCTTGAAAATACACATCATGAGAATGGACCAGGAGGCAAAGTGGACTTGTCATTATGTACATTCGGATAGCACACAGAAGTGATTAAGAAGGCTAATAGTGTGCTAGTGTCAAAATTCTTGGCACTTTAAAATTTTATCTCCTGAAGGAGGTTTTGGGTTTGTTTATACTATGCAGAATTCAGTCTCTTCATTCTGTGATGTGAATTTTGGTCAATTTTTATTTTTGTTTTATGGATGTTTACCACATCGCCATTTTTTTGTGGTGCTTTTTTCTAATATACTATGGTCTGTTGCTCTAGACATGGTTCTGTAGGATATTCAATGTTACATCACAGATCGTCGTTAGCCATCATCAAAGATTTAGCACCATCTGAGACTATCGATAAACTAAAGAGTGCTGTTTATATTATTTTCACAAATACAGTGGAACCTCGGTTTGCGAGCATAATACGTTCCGGAAACGTGCTTGCAATCCAAAGCACTCGTATATCAAAGCGAATTTCCCCATAAGAAATAATGGAAACTCCGATGATTCGTTCCACAACCCAAAACTATTCATATAAAAATGATTAATACAAAATATAAAGTAAAATACATAATACAAATTAACCTGCACTTTACCTTTAAAAAGAATCATGGCTGGTGTGAGTTTCTAAACTCATGTGGGATTCCACCCAACGGGACAACACGCGGAAGAGCGTCCCAAAGCAATCGCAGTCTCCCAGCGCTGTAGCAGTTCGCCGTATAAGCGCATCCAAAAAGATCGCAGACATGCTATAAGCGCCTGTCGTCAATGGGTCATACAAGGAACATTATAAAGATCCCGGTACAATAAATAACAGCGCTGTTGCTGTTTCAAGCTGAATAAAGCTGGTGTTAAAGTACTGAGACTCAGCTTCGTGTTTTGGGGAGCAAGATGGGGACTCGCACTTCACAGCGCACACACGCAGTCACAATGCTGTAGTAAACAGATGTTGACTATATGAGTGAGGCACACAGACGGAGAATAGGAGACGATTGCCAGAGAGAGAGAGACGCACTGGGCGAGCGAGCGAGCGAGATAAGGAGAGAGAGAGAGACGCGCTGGGCAAGCGAGCGAGGTAAGGAGAGAGAGAGAGACGCGCTGGGTGAGTGAGCGAGATAAGGAGATAGAGAGAAGAACCATCAGCTCAGTTGTGATCACATGACGCTCAGTAGACAAAGTGTATCCATACTACTTGTATTGCAAGACATCGCTCGTTTATCAAGTCAAAATTTATTAAAAATTTTTGCTCATCTTGCAAAACACTCGTAAACCGAGGTTCCACTGTATATATTTATTTCATAAAATAATACAGCAATCCCTCTTGACTTTGATTTTTTCTTAGTGTTTAACTACAGTTAGTTTGACTTTGACTAGGTACAACTCTTTACTTGAATTTCCTTCTTCCGGTCTGTTTAACATCTTAAATCTGCTCAGTTTTTACTGCCAGAACAGATAGATTGCAAGCATGATGTGTAGAGTACGTCAAGGGAAGTTATTCTAAAGTTATATAACACACTAGTGAGTTCTCATCTGGAGTACTGTGAACAGCATTGCTTTAAATCTATATTAATAAAAGGCAAAGCCCTCACTCACTCACTCACTCACTCACTCACTCACTCACTCACTCACTCACTGACTCATCACTAATTCTCCAACTTCCCGTGTGGGTGGAAGGCTGAAATTTGGCAGGTTCATTCCTTACAGCTTCCTTACAAAAGTTGGGCAGGTTTCATTTCAAAATTCTACGCGTAATGGTCATAACTGGAAGCTGTTTTTCTCCATTTACTGTAATGGAGATGAGCTTGAACGCCATAGGGGCGGAGTTTCGTGTGACATCATCACGCCTCCCACGTAATCACGCAGTACATAGAAAACCAGGAAGACCTCCAAAAAGCGCTGAAGAAAACATGCATTATATAATTGAGAAGGCAGCGAAACAATAAGAAGCGAGCGAGTGACATATACAACCATATTCATGAGTTCTGCTACTTCGGAAACAAAGCACGATGTAAACCTACACTTTAAATTAAGTTCATAGACAGGCTGCCGCTGGCGTTTGTAATTTAGTGCCTGCCCATATAAGGCCGTCCGTCAGCGGCAATCCAATAGCAAACTCCCACTAAATATTCACGGGTGAAGGACTGTGCTTATGCAGAGGAAGATGAGATGGTCAGGGTGGTGTTTGGCACAAACTCAGCGAAACTGCGAGAGAAAGTTTTAAGTGCCAGGCCTTCGGTAACATTAAATACAGCCATGGACATAGCACGAGATGGCACCAGCACAGCTGGGAACCTTCGATGCATGTACACCGAGCGGCTCACGTGAACTGACGCAGTGCACAGACAAAAAGCAACAGTTCCAAAGAGCGCTGAACAAAAACCGAATTACACAATTGAAAAGGCAGCAAAAAATATGAAGCGTCTGATACATACAAGCATATTCATAAATCCAGCTACTGCGGAAACAAAGCACACGGTGGAAAAAGTCAATGTCCCGCTAAAGGAAGACAGTGTAAAAAAAAAACCCGTGCATGCAGTGTGTTAGGTCTCAGATAAAGAAGAAGACGAGCTGTTTATTGATGCAGTAAGAAACGAATCGATGAATGAAACCTGTCATCTTTACAACGATTGACAAACACAGAATGTAACTTGAACACAACACATCCTACAAATACAAACCTGATTGAAAGAAATAATGATAATCAAATCCTTGATGACAGCAACACTCAGTAACACTCACAAAACAATATACTGTATATTGACAGTCATGTTACGTTATTTTTAAAATGTTCCCTTTTCTTTTTCATACCTTTTTTAACACACTACTTCTCCGCTGCGATACGCGGGTATATATATATGTATATATATACCCCGATCTACATACTCGAATAAAGGATACTTTATTCGCCATCAATGATTGTTTTGGTAAAGCCATACTCAGTGTATTCATTAGATGAATGGTAAAAAAGTAAGAGCGAGGGGAGGATGACTTATTGAGGCATGCAGGCTGTAGTGCGCGTCAACTCTATCTGAATTGCGCGATCACATTTGAAAAAATATATCTTTTCAAGTTCTATTTAGTCCATATGTGTCAAACTCAAGGGCCGCGGGCCACATCCGGCCCGGCGTGTAATTATATCCGGCCCGCGAGATCATTTTATATACTGTATTATTGTTATTAATGGCCCGGATATATGAAGCGCTGGTAACACAATAAACTACAGATCCCATAATGCAGCGCTTCAGCTGCCTTGCCGAACACTTACCGCGTTAATCAAGTCTAGCTTATGATGCTGCAAGTTATTGCGAAGCTAGCCCACACGATGCTGAAGAGAAAAGTTGATTCTGAAAATAGAGCCTTTAAAAACCGATGGGAGGCTGAGTATATGTTTACTGACATTGCCGGTAAACCCGTGTGTCTCATTTGTGGAGCTAATGTGGCTGTAATTACAGAATTTAATCTAAGACGGCACTATGAGACAAAACATCAGGGTAACCTGAAAGACCTGAATGCAATGCAGAAGATAAAGAAAGCAGAAGAATTAAATAAGAATCTGACACTTCAGTGGACGTTTTTACCCGTGCACAATCACAAAGTGATTTCAAGTGAAGCTGCTTTTATGGAAGACACAAATGCACCAGTGCAACTTGCCCCACTTTCCCTGTTGCCAAGTAATGTTGAACCAAGTCGTCACTACGGTGTTCCCAAATACGCACTTTGCTGATAAACTGAGCGCACTGAGTTTGCACGGCGCTTTGGTGACTTTGAAGAACAAAAAAAGTCCGTCTACATGCGGCTCGAACCTTGTGCATGTTTGGTAGCACATATCTGTGTGAGAAGCTCTTCTCAGTGATAAAGACTAACAAAACAGCACACAGGAGTCGCCTCACTGATGAGCACCTGCAGTCCATCCTGAGAATCTCCACAACACAGAACCTCACACCAAACATAAACGAACTTATTGCTAAAAAAAGATGCCAGGCGTCCAGCTCTAAAATGACATATGAGCAAAGACAACTGAATGATTTGATTTGTTATTGCTGAAAGGAACACATTTTATTTATATTTCCAGGTTTTGTTATGCAGCATGTTCATATTTGAATTTGTATAATTTTGACAGGATATATTTTTATGGAGAGCAAAATCTTTTGGGATATTTAAAATCTAACTTTATTTTTTATATAAAATTACATAAGAGTAAAGAAATTTGAATGTTTGTTCTTTTAACGTTTACTTTATTTCTAACTTGTATAATTTAGACATGATATATTTTTATGGAGAGCAAAATATTATAAGTTGTTTAAGGTTTGAGTTGATTTATTCAGGAATAATATTCCTGTCTGTTTTTACCATTCCTACCAAAGATATTTCTGTCGACTAAATAAAAATTCCTTCTATTTAAAATTTAAATAGAACTTGAACAAATACGATAGTTCATAATATCCACGCAGACTTGCACGTAAGAGCGGGAGTTATCCGTTTTAACAAGCAGCGTATTGCACTGATACGAAATAGCTGTGTGTGTATATATGTAGATATGTATGTATATGTATATATATGTTTATATATGTGTGTGTGTGTATGTATGTGTGTATGTATATGTATGTGTATATATGTAGATATATATATATGCATGTATATATGTGTGTGTGTATATATATGTGTATATGTATAGATATGTATATATATATATATGTTTATGTGTGTGTGTGTAAATATATATATATATATATTTATATATATATGACAGCAACACTCATCACTCACAACAGTGACAAAACAATTACATTGACAATCATTCCTTTTCTTTTTCATTGCTTCTTTAACACACTACTTCTCCGCTGCAAAGCGCGGGTATTTTGCTAGTTTTACAATAAAAAGACATAGCAGTGCTAGAGAAAGTCCAGAAAAGGGTGACAGGATTTTTTCCAGTATTTCAAGGTATGAGATTTGAAGAAAGACTGATGGAGATGAACATTTTCAATTTAAGCAAATGGAGATTAACAGGTAATATGAATGAATTTTTTAACATTATGAACACACGGACACACAGATGGAATCTGGTTAGATTTTTCACAAGCATTAGAAAGTTTTTGGTACTTTACAGTCTTTAAAAACTTGACATATTGTCATTTTGCAAAAATAGGCATATAAGCAAGCTTTGTTGGGTTGAATGTCCTGCTCTTGTCAAAATTGTTCTGATGGTCTAATATACAGTGGTCCCTAGTGAGCAGAGATGGCAATTAGAGAAAGTATGATGCAAAAACTTTGTTAACAGAGATGGCATTTACGGAAAAAAGTACAATTAAAAAATGCCAAGAGCCACATGCACAACAACATGCACTGAACTGGTGGGGTGAATATTTGGCAATGAGGAGAGCTGAGGTAAGAAACAATTGCACTGCTGTGGAAATGCATGAAAAATCACATGAGCTGTACTATACTGTATATGGTCCAGGCTGAAACATAAACACACTGCCCTTTTCATGCAAATTCTCATTCTAAATAACTAAAACAATCATCTCACAAAGTATTCTTTAAATAAATGCTGCACCTTGTTGGAAAACTATCCAGATTTTTCCTGGCTTGTTGTATCATCCTTGTTTTTCTTTAGTTTTCTACCAAAGAATTTTCAATCAACAACTCTCCAAAACTCATAAACACACCCTTCAGTTTAATCTAAAAAAAGTATTTTCTTTGTCAGTCACATTTGCACATTCAGAACTGAAAAGGAATCTCTCTTATTTTTTTACACATTTTTTAGACACATAAAAGGATAACAGAAAATAAATCTTTTTGACTTGTACTGGATTTACACAGCCCATGAGTGCTTACAGGTATATATAAGGTAAACAGAAGTACCAGATACAAATGCCTCTCGTTTCCTAATTTCAGATTTTATTATGTTCTAAGACTGACAAAAGCTAAGTAAACATTTTGAAATGTAAATATCCACGATCAGAATTTGAAATTTAAAATACATGAGGGACCTTTGACAGTTTGCTTACATTAAGTACACCCAGTTAGACTATAAATCATTTCAAAAGTTGGATTAGTTTCATATGAATCATGCAGAGAAAAATAATAGCCTGAAGCAAATAAAAAAAATAAGCAAAACTTGCTTTAGTTAATTTCTTACTTATAATTATAGGGGGTAGGTTGAGTCCCACTGATTATTTCTAACCAGTTACAGCTATTCATAAGGGGTTTTTATGACCTGATGGCTTATTATTTTTTCCAATAAGGAATTCAAAATGTAAATGAGAGATAAAGGATCAATAACATCAAAGACAGGAAGGGCTTCCATAACACAAATTATTCAAGTAATACAAAAAAAAAGATCACTTGAAAGCACTTAATTTAACAATAGCCAACTAAAACTTTATTCTTTCATTTAGAATCTACTGCAAGGTTCATAGACCCTATAGCTTTATTTAAGTACACTAAAAAAAATTAAATCTGCTAGCATTAGTCACAAAACAAACACCTATGCAGGAAACGTGAACTCAGTATCAGCTACCATTGCTTAAAAGAGTAGGGGGTAAAGGTGTTAACTGAACACAAAAAGTGCTTGAAATAGGAAATGAATCATTTTATTATTTACTTTTTCACAGTTCAGTATTATGCAGTGCAATGACTTTTCAGAGACAGGATATATTTCTGTTCCATTTGCAATTCAATATATATTTTTCATAATAAGAAAAAACTCCAATAAGATAAATAATCATCCACACTGAATATAATAAAAGGATTTAATGTACAGTATATTTATTTGCTTCTTTTCATCAGAGCAGCTGCATCTTTAACAGAAGTTTCCTGTATCTGTGTCTACAAATACCACCTTGTACTGGGCTGAGTTCTTAATTGGTCAATCAAGATTTAATTACTGCAGGAACCTACGATCTACACTTCACTCCATAATGTTTGGAACAAATACACATTTTTCCTTGATTTCCCCCTCTGCTCCACAGTTTAAAATTACAACTCAAACATTTCAGACGTGATTAAAAGGCACATTACAGACATTCATTTAAGGGTATTTGCACAGCAAGTAGAAATAACAACACTTTTTAATCATGGCCCCCTCATTTCAGGGAACCATAATGTACGTGATTACTCAGGTGTATTTCATTGCTTCATTAGTGCAGGTATAAGATACCTCAGCTTGCTCCTGCCCTTTGGAGTCTGTAGTTTTCATTGTTCAACATGAGGGCAAAAGCTGTGCCAGTGAAAGTCAAAGAAGACATTATGAGGGCTGAAAACCAACAATAAAACCATTAGAGACATCACTAAAACCTTAGGATGTCAGAAATCTATGGTATGGAATATCATTAAGAAGAAGGAACACACTGGTGAGTTCAGTAATCACAAAGTGACTGGTAGGCAAAGGAAGACCTTCACTTCTGAGAACAGAAGAATCCACACTATGGTAAAAAACAAAAAGCCCCAAACACCTATCCGACAGATAAGAAACAGTCTTCAGGAGGCAGATGTGGATGTGTCAGAGATTGTTATCCTCAGAAGACTCTGTAGAAATACAGAGGCCTAACGGCAAGATGCAAACCACTAGTTAGCCAGGCTACAAGTTGTGAAAAAGTACTCAAAAGAGCCTGAAGAATTCTGGAAAAGGGTTTTGTGAACAAATGAGACAAAGATAAACCCGTATAAGTGTGATGGCAAGAGCAAAGTGTGGAGACGAAAAGGGACTGCCCAAGGTCCCAAGCATACCACCTCATCTGTTAAACATGGCGGTGTTGGTGTTACGGCATGGGCATGTAAGACTGCCACAGGTCCTGCCACACTTATTTTCAATGATGATGTAACTGTTGATGGCAGGTGCAAAATGAATTATTAGGTGTATAGAAACATCGTATTTGCTCATGTTCTTGCAGATGCCTCCAAACTCATTGAAAGGTGCTTCATGCTACAAAAACATGATGATCCCAAACCTACCTCTAAGACAACACAGAAGTTTTTCAAAGCTAAAAAATGGAACATTCTTGACTAGTAAACCCAGGCACCTGATTTAAATCCAACTGAGCATGCCTTTCATATGCTGAAGAGAAAACTTAAAGAAACAAGCCCCTGAAACAAGCAGGAGCTGAAGAGGGCTACATTAGAGTCTTGGCAGAACATCACCAGAAAAGAGACTCTGCACTTGGTGATGCCAACGAATCACAGACTTCAAACAGTAATTGCATGCAAGGGATATGCAACAAAATACTAAATATGACTGCGTTAATATACCGACCATTACGGTGTCCCAAACATTTTGGTGCCCTGAAATAGGGGGACGATGTAGAAAAAGTATCATTTCTATATGGTGTGACTGAAATGTATGCAAATGCCCTTTAAAGAAAGTCTGAAACATGCACTTTAAAATTACAAATCAAACAATTGAGACGTGATTAAACTTTGGAGCAGAGGGATAAATCAAAAAAAAAATTGTCTTTGTCCCAAACATTATGGAGTACACTGTATAAAACAAAGTCCACCAACAAACCATTCAGTATTAAACAAGTTAATTCCAGTACAAAAATGTACAGGATATTACAAAATATTTATGTATACTCAAAAACATGCAATAATTACATTTCAAACTTTTGCAGATGCATTTTGTAATCAGCTCATAATTTGAGGTTGATAATATCAGATTTTATAAAAGCAAAACAGAGCAATTATTTTATTCAGTTTTGATAAGAATTTTAGAAAACACCACAAAACCAAATAAACTTTTCTTCAAAGTGTTAAAATATATTATCTGACTTTTTGTTACAGTGGATGAATATTTATATTTCTACCTTCAGCTATTCTATATTCAGAATAAATTGGTACATAAAACTACCACTGACTGACACAAAATTACCAGAAGTAATCCCTTGCAAACGAACAAAACAAAAACTGGTTATTAAATGTAGAGTTGCCAGCAGTTTTCATTTTTTTACATTGTTAATGAAATGAATGACACTTCACTAATGTTACTTAAAAGTCAAAATATCTGATGCTCAACTGGATGTGTCACACACTGTTAACATTTGTAAAGTGTAAGAAACTGCTCAGATAAACTGCTGCATATCCTAACCATAACACAGAGGGCTAAATTATAACCTGGGGTCGACCAGCATACCTAACTGAGTTAAACAGAGCTTGTCCACGCAAATAAGTGGACTTCTAACTTCTAAACTTAAGGAAATGTCATATTCTGACACACTCAGATTTAAACCTGTTTTAGTCTCGAGCAGGGAAGATTGCGTGAGGACCTAATCCAGGTCTTCAAAACTCCTTAAAAGCATTGATAATGCAGATCCAGCAACATATTCTTGGTTTAAGGATGAATCATTTACTCGGGAACATTAAGGAAACACTTCTTTACGCCAAGAGTTGTAGAACAAACTACCGAGACATGTAGGTGAAGGAGAAACCTTGAAATCATTTAGGAAGAATATGGATGAGATATTGGAACAATTTAGCTATTAGCTAAATAAACAGGCTTGACAGACTGAGTGATCCCATGCATTTTTATTACTATTTAATTTAATTTACATGCATTTTTATTACTATTTAATTTAATATTGTTTTATGTATCAGTATACTGCTGCTGGATTATGTGAATTTCCCCTTGGGATTAATAAAGTATCTATCTCCTCGTCTGTCAAACTTCTTATGTTCTTATGTTCTAAATGATCCTTGAAATTAATTAGGTAAAATATCTTTGCAACTTATTATCTTGAATCTAAAATCTTTCAAAATCCAAATTCCTGATCCCTCTCCGCTTCCACAGATGTGGTGGGTTGAGACATTAAACTATCATGACTAGAAAATGAAGTTTTTAGATGTGACACATGAAAGGTTTTACCCAAACAAAAGTCATTTGGTCGGGCAAGCCTTTATGATAACAGACCAACCTGGTTCAAAAAGCATAATCTTCAACTGGATGTCTTGTTTTATAAGCCCCACATTCCTGCCAACTTTAAACTCTGACGAACTCTCTGTCTTTTATCAGAGTGAGATTTTGCAGGGGTTTCTGCCATTAACAAATTCTCTCGGACTGTCTCCCAGTGGTATTATAGCTGTTCAAAACATTCTACTAGACTGGGAATAGAACAGCAACAAGGAGTGGAGGATTTAATTAATATATTTCTCAAAAATTTTGGGAAATATAATACTTAGGGAAGTAATTCAGTCCAATTTTCTGAACAAATATCTATTATACACCTAAGGAACTATTTTAGGTCATGATTTCCCTTTCTGTCTGTCCCTAAGAGATTCATTGTGACACCTGTCTTATAACAGAAGTACTAGAAATAATAGGTTTTGAGAAACCAGCCAAATAGATCCATTCTGTAATAAACATGTCTGCTAACTGGAGCTTTATCAGATAAATGAAATATGAACTTTTAGAAAATATTTTGATAATGTCTAAAATAACAGTGTTCCCTTATGAGAGCACAGCGTGGAAAAAAATGATAGATATTTGGACATTAGGGGGAATAGGTTGAAATAATCTCCAAGGATAATAATCTCCAGAGTGTCAGGCCATCGCAGGGCAAACACACTCACACAAATAGATACGAATGTGTATGATGATAGTGTCTCTAATCCACCTAACCAGCATGTCTTCAAACAATGGAAGGAAACCGGAGCACTCAGAAGATACCCACAGAGACATAGGAAGAACATGCAATCTCCATGCAAGGAGGATGTGAACCCTGGTCTGCTTACTGCAAGGTGGTAGTGATAGTACTGAGCCCCATGCAGCCCATCATAAAAACTAATTTAGGCACTGAGCTGTTAAACAAAAAAAGAAGCTTTTTAGTGTGTTTACTAATACAGTTGGTTGGAGGTTGGAAGCTGGAGGTCCCAGTTTAACAGTTCCAGCATCAATCAGACTACTGCTTATTGAACAGATGATCACTTTGCATTTTAAAGGAATCAGCCTAATTCCTCATTCAAAAAATGACCAGACAAGATTTTCTGCTTTACCCTCATCTATTATAGCCAGAAAAATCCAATGATTTTGCCATCTGAGGTAAACATAAAGCATTCACAGCCTGAGTTGGTCAGCTGTCTGCACATTTATCTCTAATCTGGATCTAGAAACATACACATTCACCACAATAGTAACACAGCTTCTGCTTAATTCAGTTACTCCATTGCTATGTTATTTGGTGTCCCCCAAAGAAAAGCATAAGCAGAAAAATATTTTAATTTTTTCATTCTTGAAGGCACAGAAACAATCTCATCAAAATTTTTTGTACTATAGCAAAGTGATTATTTATTGGAATATTGTGGTTAGCCTGTTCTGACTTTATTAATTGTATTATTTCCTCCATTTCAGAATGAAACAAAATAGACTAAAAATATTTCTAGTTAGCTCGAATGCTTGTACCAAAGGAAAAAGCAATTGACCAGAAAATTAATGTGCCAAAGGGAATAAGCTAGTGGTCAGTAGCCAGGCCTGGATTAAAACTAGAGAGTCAAAACAAAACTAAACAAACAACCAAAACTGATGTGTGATAATTACTATTAACAGCTTATTTTATTATTTTATCATTGTTTATCCACATATTTTGACAATGATTTTATTAATTTTCAGCATCATAAACAGATGCACAGCAATAATGCCACGCATCGAACATCCTGCAATCATGTAATGACAATAGGTTGTTGTTGTTAACAATAATGGACCTACAGAAATACAGAAAAATTAAAAATGGTGATGAACACAACACAAAGCAGACCACAAAACTGTGCTGTGATGACTTCACAAAAACTAACAATTATTAAGTAAAAGGGAAAAATAATGAAAGTGCAAAATTATAACAGAGATTCTCTTCTAATATTCTTGGGTTATACAGAAGTGACAGCTTGTTAGGTTGCATGCTAGTGATGTACTTTTAATTTTATATTCTGAAGTCTAACAGCAGAAGATGATTCATTCAACTTCTTGTGAGTATCTATATATATAATCGACCAAATCACCCGACCATGGGGTACGCACAACGGAGCCCCACCCACCAACTCTAACCCTTCTCCCGCGCCCACCCTCACTCTCGAGGCATGCGCACTGCCTGCTCATGTGCCCGCCCCCAACACCTCACCAAACACATCCTCAGTCGCTTTGGTCTCTGCTACAGTCCACATGCACCTCTGAGCCACGTTGACTTCTCATTGTTCTTTCGGTTCCGGCTGTTTTGCTTTGCTAACAGGTCTCTCTCATTGATGCCCTCTGAACCACATTGACTTTTCATTGTTCTTCTCGGTTCGGGCTGCTTTGCTTTGCTAACAGGTCTCTCTCATTGCTGCCGTCTTTGTTTGTCCCCGCAAGCTTCTGTTCTCCCTGTTGTTTCTGCGCCCTTCTTTTATTTTCCCTTCGTTAGACCGACACCGAACCCGGAGTGATGGCTGCCGCCCTATCGCGATGCTGAATAGGGGATTGCTGAACTGTGT
Organism: Polypterus bichir lapradei; assembly: GCA_026402145.1. Lineage (NCBI taxonomy): Eukaryota > Metazoa > Chordata > Cladistia > Polypteriformes > Polypteridae > Polypterus > Polypterus bichir. The sequence continues at coordinate 9,698,388 of JANRMT010062832.1, read as the reverse complement.
CTTTCAGAAAGTGTTCACCCATCAATGAATAATTATGCGGCATATGCTACGCCACGGGTCGGCTATATATTTATATTTTACAATAATCCAAAACCCATGCACATACACGTGGGTCTACTCACTCACTGCACGTGGATGGTTTGGGCATCACTTCAAACGAAAGCAAATCCGGAACTGATTTAAAAAAGTGAAAAGGGAATAAACCACCAAGAATGAAGTCGCCTTTCTCCGAAAGGCTGTAAGTTTTCGTGTTCCCTAAAATCCTGCATTGTTACAAAGAATAATCATTAATATGATACTTAAATAGCCCATTGTTCGGCACTATAAACTGCTCAAGCGTACACACTCTACTGCTCCCCTCTCGGCTGTCAAATAAACAAACCACATGCTGTGGCGGAGCTTAAAGGGGCTTTGTCTCTGACGCTGACGTCCGAGGTTCGATCCCCGAGAGGGGAGCAGTAGATGTACACCAGATGAGCCCAAATGAGGGCGAAGCACATGTCGTGTACTCTTTGCATTATTTGCAACATTCCATGATCTACTTCTTGCAACTGGTAGGTAACCACCCACACAATTCAGGTTGGGACACAAACTACGAATGCACATTGGTGTGTGTGTGCATATATAATTATTATTTACAATACATATTCACAACTGCGTCTTTCAAGAAGCATTTCTTTCTTCTTGATTTCTGAATTCCTTTCTCACCATTTTCCGTTCCTATTCTTACACCGCCGTATGCTACAGCCGGCGTCGACTAGTGAAATGAAACAATTTAAACTATGATAGGTGTGACTTAACAAAAATTAAGCAATTCTTAATGTTTTTATGCAAAAGTTAGGTTGTTAACAACATGTTGGGAAATTAAAACTCTAAACAACATACTAACCCCTTCCACTTCTGCTTCGCTATTTAATGCCTCCGGCTAACAGAGAACATTTTCATTTGTGATCCTGCCTTCTTGAAGACTGGTTCCCAGAAGAACAAAACTATATTTATTTTAGAGCACATCCACAGGGGCATAGTTTCTACATATACCATATAACACGGTCCTAATTTTCATCTGGACATTAAACAGGGTTGCCTATTGGTCACCCAACCCTTTATCTTGTTCTGTTTTTTATTTTACTATATATATACTGTATGTATATCTGAGATTGTAGAGCATCTGAAGCTTGAAGGACCAATGGAATGTGAGACCTGGCCTACATTGGCATATACTGTATTTTCAGTACAGCTAAATGAAATGCTGGTGCACATTTTTAATCCCATACACTCATAATGGTCTGACAACAGATGCATGCTCAAATCATATAATTTCCTAAAGTGTTCTTTATTTGATGCTATATTAGACACTTGGCGCACTTAGAGCAAGGCTGCATCAAGTATTATAAACCAGGGTTGAACATAACCATTGATGAATGGTTATTCGAAATGAAATGGTGATGCAGTTTCATTTAATGTAAGTCTAGCAAACCTGAAAAGTCTGGCATCAAATTTTGGATGTTGGTGTAAATGACAAATATATACTAAACACAATGCCCTATTTTGAGAAAGATCTCACTCACTTACCAAGAAAAGATTGTATGCAACTATGGTGATGTGACTCGTGTTTTTCACAGACAATAAGAGAAATGTTACTGCTGACAATATCTGCAACTCTTTTTGTGGCATATCTGCCTAAAAGATAAGCCTGATCAACACCAGGCTGTGAATAAAATGAAACAGGAGCTGCCATCCCTGTGTGATGGGCAGCATGAGAGATGATAAAGGAGGCAGACACTGATAAAGTCTGGTTGCAGTGCCAGGTGAGAGGATGCAACAAAAGTAGCTGAAGTGCCACTGTTTTGTGTATGGAAGCTAGTGAAAGACTCCAAAAATGAGTGTACACCTGTAATATGAATAATTTCATAATCATGCTCCTTGTGGTTTATATATATAATCTGTGAAAAAGGTATGGGTGTAATTTTTATAAATTATATAAATAAAAAATATTAGTTTTCACTTTATTTATTATTTTATTTCCAGATGATTATAGGTAAATAGCATCGTTTTGCTTGTCATGATTGAATATTGAAGCAGTTTTATGTAAAACAGTAGCATGAATTCTAAAGAGCTGCTGGTATTACGGCACCCCTTTGGATTTTCTGACTCCTGGTAAAACCATTCAGTGCCAGATGGTAATATGAGCACACAAGAAAAGAAAAGAAAACCATATTTAGTGTCACCACAAAGATGCCAAGGATCTGTGCTGACTGATGATACACACTGCTTTATATTAAACGTATATGCCACTTGCCATTTATAAATCTTTGCATATCCACAGAAGAGTATGGTTGTAAGTTTTTAAACTATATGTGCAAAAAATTAGTTTCTGCTTGTTATTTCATTTGCCTATTTGATAGAAATGTGTTATTTTTCTATTTCTTGTTTTGTTTTTGTTTAATTGGAAGTATATGATAAGTGAAAATACATGCACACAATATAAGCAGTGTGTAAGTAAATTGTTACTTTCACTCAAGCTGTATTAGGTTATCTGTTTTTTTTGTGGGGCGGGCAGTAGGGATGTGCTTTTTTTTAAGAATAAAAGGATTCAGACACCAATTGGTATTGCTTTGGAGGTTACATTACTAAAAATGTATGGTGGCTCTATTGTTAAATTCCAATAACTTCAATAAGAAAAATCAAAGCTTCAATTAGTTTATATACAAGCTGCCTTTAATAATTCGCCCCCTAGCTCTACAACAAATTATACACTAAATAGAATAAAAATAATTGTTTTTATAAACATTTTCGTTTTAGCTTAACTTACACTGCACAGTCAGCTTAGTACTCCTTTGAACTGCCTGGGGTGTATCACTGAATTAGTCACATATATTTAAAATAAATAGGTTCTATTTTATAAAATTGCCTGAGTAACTGTAAAGCATGAATTATCTACCATACTTGTTGCATTTATGCACTAGTCTGAAAAAAAATTAAATCAGGATTCAGTTCATATTTATTTAATAAATAATTTTAAACTCAAAAACACACAGGGCATGGCTCAATATCACAAAAGCAATTTTGTTTTCTCTAGATGTTCTTGTTCTGTTTCATTTGAAGGTAGAACATAATTATGTATACAGATTATACATATGTCTTGGTAATAGAAATGATGCAATATCCTTTTGCTTCCAAAACGTGACTTGACTTTCATAAAGTTACTGATTGTTATAGAGGATACATCCCCTACCATAGCAAAAACAAGAAAGCATATTAAATAACTCAAGAGTGCCCATTGTGTTACTTAATTCCTTTTTAGCTAAGGAAATGAATGCCTTGGAATCATAGCCAATATTTTGTATATAAGCAGGCAGAGATTTCATTCAAATTAAGAACTTTGACAGGCATTGGCAAAAGTGGTTCTAATTTTTGTTGTTTTGTTTTTTGTTATAAGAAAAAGGAAGTAAAAATGTCACAGGAACAAAACTAAAATTAAGAAAAAGAAAAACATTCTGCCAAACTTCCCTGTGTTTTGATCTGAGTAAGAGTCCCAGAATGAGAGTATTGGGTGTATATATATACAGTAATCCCTCGCTATATCGCGCTTCGACTTTCGCGGCTTCACTCTATCACGGATTTTATATGAAAGCATAACTAAATATATAACACGGATTTTTCGCTGCTTCGCGGGTTCTGCGGACAATGTGTCTTTTTACTTCCTGTATATGCTTCCTCAATTGGTTTGCCCAGTTGATTTCATACAAGGGACGCTATTGGCGGATGGCTGAGAAGCTAACCAATCAGAGCAAGCAGTTAAGTTCTCCTGACTGAGAAGCTAACCAATCAGAGCACACAGTTGAGCTCCTGCGTGCTGAATGCAGTGTTAACCAGGAAGTCTCCTCTCGCTCATTCAGCATCAACGTGTTTCGCTGTGTAAAGAGTTGTGCTCTTTTGTGTTTATCTTTGTGCATAGTCAAGCCCTTCATTATGGCTCCAAAACAATCTGCTACTGCTTCAGGGGCCGTGCCCAAGCGCAAGGAGAAGATGTTAACGATTGCTGAAAAGGTAAACGTTTTGGATTTGTTAAAGGCTACGATTCTTTTTATTTAAAAAGTAGGAAAGGAATATAAGATCTACGGCTGCAGTGTCCTTTTAACAAGGGTGCAAAACGAGTTGTAAGTGGATGTAATAAGGCAGTAGTCTGGATGGAATCTGCTTTAGGGATTTGGATTGAAGACTGTCAGAAGAAGAACAACGGCAGTGCTACACAATCGCCTGAAGTGGCTCCTTTACAAGGGCTGTAACGCTCTCCTTTGTTGTGCAGTAAAATTAAACTCATTGTTATCGGACAAGTCATCGTGTCATTGTTGGTGAGTAACCATAATTAATTTTCTTCTTACAGTGCTTAGTACATGTACGTACGTTTAGTGTCACTGTACACACATTTACTGTATACTATTTTCCTTGCATTGTACGTATTTATTGCTGGTGGCCTGTCTATCGTAATGGCTGTAACATATGTGATATCGGAGACACTCAATATCTTTAAAATAATATTTAGGTTTTACTGTATATAAACAGTGTGTTTATATACATAATTTCAATGAATCTTACCTAATATCTAAGAGAATACAAAGGGATTATGCTGTATAACTCTGCGGGGAATATTTATAAACAGTGCGGGAGAGTTTATAAGGGCTTAAAATATATAAAAATAACCATACAAACATATGGTTTCTACTTCGCGGATTTTCACCTATCGCGGGGGGGTCTGGAACGCAACCCCCGCGATCGAGGAGGGATTACTGTATATATATATTAAACTAGCTGTGCTACCAGTAAGACAATGAGTGTCAGTTATGGTGCTGTCAGTTACTCAGGTGTAGCAGAAGTATTATGTAACTAATTGGTTTTCTGTATACAATTTTTTTTTTAACCAAGGACTAATATTATTGGCAGGAAGAATGTGGTAGTGTTTAAGGCTTTCGGCCCACGACTTTAAACCCTAAGGTTGTTAGTCACAAAGAGTCAGTAGCAGGATATGAACCATGAGCAAATCACATCACCTGCCTGCCTGTGCTCCAAGTGGAAAAAACAAAACAAAATGTAACCAATTATATCTCATATGTTGTAAGTTGCCTTGGATAAAGACATCAGTTAAATTTTAATTTATTATTTGGTATCTGGAGCTGCCTACTCCTGAACTTGCTACTGCATATACATTTGTCCAGAAGTGAAACATTCCTGCATTAGATCAATTCCTGCTTTTCCTACACTGCAAAAAATAAAATCTAAGCATGTAAAAAGTAATTATATAACGACATTAAATCTTGTTTTCCTTATTGTAAGAATGATTTACTTATCAAAAAATTTGTAACATGATTTTTTAAGCTTACTTTAAGAAATCTTACCAAGTATATTTTGCTTACCTGATTGGCAGGTATTTTTGCTAAATAAAAGCAAAACACCTCTCATTTAAAATTTTACGTGTCTAGTTTATTGTATATGCAGTTTTTGCAATGTAGTGATTCGGTTTTTGTTGATGGTCATGGCAAAACACAATTTTACGGGAAAGAGTATTCTTTTGAATTGAAATGGGTAATCAGTAGGAAAAACGTGAAATTTAAGTATGTATTATTACCTTGATTAGATGTTTAATCTTCACTTGTTTACTCTCAGTTAAAAACAGGGAAGGTTTAACAGTGTAAAACGATTGACCATTTTATGGTACATACTGTAGGTAATCGAAGACCTTGTTATCTCAGCTGGATAGATCACTTGTGTGTCCAAACTATGGTGGGCTTATAAAAGCATGAGAACTAGAGTTCAAGCCACCGTGGGCATACAGAAAAAGCCAAAATGAATTAAATAATTAATTTCTCCTATTCAGTTCTTCATATTATCTACTTTTTTCTTGACTCTTCCCCTACAACTAAAACAGTGAAATAAATATTTTTTCTGACCTTTTCCATTATTAACCATATAACCAGCTGCATTTCTAATTTTCCCATTTAACAGTAGGTCTCCTCTGTTTTAAGACCTTAATGTTAAACTGTTGTCATGTTTCTAGAATGTGTTGCAGAGTTACAGTATTTTCTTTGCTTAATTGCTTTATTCATACAATGAGGAGAACCTACTGGTTTGTGTTATTTTAGTAAAGCAAAAATTTAAATACTGTATATAAATGTTACACAATTTCATTTTTACCATTTAAAATGCAAAAAAGTCACACACAGTTCGGTTCACATGAACCTCTACATATTTGCTCATAAAATGTGACCAGTTGATCCTTTTCAATTTACTTAATTTGTTTAGGTAGGTACTTCAAAAGAGAGACACATACAGGTGCATCCTTTCACTGCAATGTTGAGCTAGACTGGAAATTCATTAGGCCTGCATCCAGCTGAACATACTGAATCTATCTGAGAAAAAATCCCAGCAGAACTGAGGTAATAAACCCTTACAGCTGTGAAAGTCAAGCTTTTAAAAATTGGTGTGGGAGGACATAGCGCAGATTGATTGTTAATCTGTCATGCAGCAGGTGCAAAATATATATCACACATGGCAGGTTTTCCAAACATGTAGAAAATTCTTTGTCTACAGTACAGAATAATCCCTTTCATTTCATTAATCTCATTCCATTTTATTTATTTTTTTTATTTTACAATTTCAAACAACCAAAATGTGAAGGCAGTGTGAGTGACAAAAAAAGCAACCTGTGACTCTCAGCTCCTCCAAAACACGTCAAACATTTAATATGATTTGAAAAGGTCACCCATGTGATTCTCACTTCTCAATCTCAAATTCACCAGTTCCCAGAGGGTGATCATTTCTCTGTGTTCAGATGGTGTTGGAGGAGGGGAGCAGAGAAGTAAGGGAAACCTCTTTTATTACAAAGAAGCTTTCTCTGAGCCTTAAGTAGAAATCATAGCTGGAGTCCCTGCTTTGGCATTTCAAAGCCCTGAACTGTCTCTAGCAATTATGTTCGTTACCTCCTGAGCTACTAATCATCAGCCTTCATGGAGAACCACAGATGACTGAAAATCATTTATTTTTGGTTCTGCAGTATTACTCCTGGGATCTTAATTATTTTATACCCTGAAGCATTAAAAAAAAGGCATAGGAATTTTTTTAACATGTACAATATAGTGTGACATTTATGCCACGCTTCTAGCTGTGCTTTTAATTATCCACTGTGATTCTGAGTTGGCTAACAAAGAAATAATTCCAAATACAGAGTAAATAATTAAAATAAATATCTATTTTCTATATTTCCATAGAATATAGAAAAATATGTGAATTTCTATTTCTGCTTTTGTGCTGTGGAAAACATAATAGCTACAAATAATGCCTTTATTATTATGTCTAGCAGGTCATTGACCACAAGTCTACTTACGGCTGATGCAAAAAAAATGCTCTCTCTTCTGAAGAACCAGAATAGAAAAGGTATTTAACATCTCCGACTGTTAACAGTCAGGAAGTGCTTTGTGTATCCAAAACACAGGAAAGAGTCCAAATAACTTAAGTAATCATAATAAAAAAGTAACTTTGAAAACTGAGTTTTCAAATGAATTATTCCAGGCATTGCAGTGCATATGTATTACAGCTTGTAAGGCAGATGTATGATATGCAGTAATAACTGGTTTGATTACTGTTTTTTTTCTTTTCCTTCATTTTAGTATCAACATACCTGCTTGTGGATAGAGTTGACCACAGGTCACAGGCTGGCATCTTGCTGGGTGCATGTCTTAATAATGTTTTTTTATATGTTTGTCTTATTTACATTCACTTCAATGCAGGCTTATCTGTCTATTTATTAGGTTGGTGAAATTTTGTTTTTCAATAAAAAGGACCTGGGGGAGGAATATATTTGAAACTTCACACATGCTTATATAGGTTTCAGAACAGCCACAGAGAAACACCAAGACACACAATGTCCTAAAGCACACACATTTATTTTACAGTTATTTTCCTTACACAACACAATGCACCAAAACAGCCACAACAGCTCAGTCCTTTACTTCACTTCTAGTTTTACTTTCTTCCTTCTGCTGCCTCCACTCCTCCAGTCACAAGCTCCATCCTCTTCCACCCAACTCCAGCTACCTGACTGCCCCTTTTATAATGCACCCGGATGTGCTCCATGTTGACCTTCCTGCAGCACTTCCTGTGTGCTGCAGTCCATGGCTACGGAGCCATCCAGGTGCCCCCTGTCCCCACAGGTTTGAACATCCCAGCTCTGTGGTTCCCATGTAATCCTGGAGGGCTGCCATCTAGGAATTACCCCTCTCCCGGTTCCCTGCTTCTTCAGGTCGCCTGGTGGGGCCATCTATCACTATATATATATATATATATATATATAATGGATTTTTATTCATTTTTCTAATCAAGCAATTTGATCCAATTTAAATGTCCAAAAGTAATGAAAGTTTGGCGGGAGCAGTTAGGAGCAAGACTGAAATCAGTGCCATCAGCGCCATTCGTAACTTAAGGATCCATTCTGTTCCATTTAATCTGACAGTCAAAAGATCCTAATAATTAAAACAAAAAAATGTGGTTCTGTGGGCAAGTGAACCAGTCATGCCAAAATATATGTAGGATGCTTTATTAGTTAGCTAAAGCGGCAAAAACCACTCTGTGAATTTTGCTACTACTGCTACTACCTCCAATACACCATGGATTCATGTAGATGTTGCTTATACTGATTTAAAGTAATAACATTTACTTATATTTATGTAGCACATGTACTTATACAGCATATTATGGGAATGGATAACAACAACAACAACACTTATTTATATAGCACATTTTCATACAAATAATGTCGCTCAAAATGCTTTACATAAGATAAATAAAAGACAAAGTAAGAATTAAAATAGGACAACACTAATTAACATAGAATAAGAGTAAGGTCCGATGGCCAGGGAGGACAGAAAAAACAAACAAAAAAAAAAACTCCAGACGGCTGGAGAGGAAAAATAAAATCTGCAGGGGTTCCAGGCCACAGGACCGCCCAGCCCCCTCTGGGCATTCTACCTAACATAAATGAAACAGTCCTCTTTGTATTTAGGGTTCTCATGGAAGGACTTGATGATGACCGGTGCTTAAAGTAATTGCACTGAAAATCACTAATCTACAGTATTACTAATATCTCACAAAAGTATTTATATATTTGTTGTTTTAAGAACTATGATGTAGCTAATGTAAATAATCATAACAATTGCGCCTTATTTATAGGCTTGGGTTTTTGAGTATTAGCGATGTCTCTTCTTTTTAATATTTTCATTATTTAGGGTAATAACTCTTATTATTTTCAGTTATTCTTCAATTCTATGCATAAAGATTAATTAAAAAATTTGATTTTACTTTATTTATGTTCTGTCTGTAGAAAAACAGAGGGCTTTGTAATGATTATGTCAGAGGGGGACATTTATTGTACACTGGGTCATTCCATTTCTCTCTTAGGAAAAGAAACATGTCAATATTACATTTAAAACCCAGCAGATGAACAGGCAATAGGCACCCATTGTTGGGACTGGGGGTGAGAAGTTAAAAGGCTGTCTTCAGGATGTAGGTATTTGCAGTATTGCAAAGGAGTCACCACTTTGAAGTTTTTGTCTGGTTGAGATTGCAAACAATACCAATTTGTGATAACGGAACTGCTCCTTCCTTGGAGGATGTCTGTATTAAAGTACCTGACTTGGAAATTAGCATGTTTGACAATATTGGCTTCTAATAAGCAGATCTGTACTCATTAATGGTTGGTAACAATACATTTTGTTAACTTGTGTTTTCATTAATTTGTAAACCCAGGAAATTTAGATGTGCCATTGTTTAATCCATTTGTTCAGAACTGATAATTGCAGGGACTGAAGGAGGTTTAAGCTTCTGGGCAGGAGAAGGCAAAAGAGGGACGGTCCACTGAGAACACTGCCAAGACATTCGGACAGGGCACAGGGTCTCGTAGGCAGACAAGGGTACCTGGCTGGCACGACATGAGGCACAAGGACAGCAACACTTACATCCAGGGAGGAAGAGACAGCTCCACAAGGAGACGCCAGTTGTGGGTCCAGTGAGAGAGGGAAGCCGCATGAAAGGACATAAGAAAAGCAGACAGACGAGAAATGAGGCATGCCTAGGTCACAGCAACACAAGGAGCTCAGAGTGGAAAAGAAGGAACGACGAAGAGACGCTGACAGGAATTCAACAATTTGACACAACTTTTGTTGGGAAATGAATGTCCGGTGAACAGAGTGCATCGGTGGACAGTTGAACAATTAAGTGTTCGGGTAACACAGTGTGCAAACTGGACTCTGCACCACTAAAGGATGTATCCTCCAATTCTATTTTTAATGGACTTTTAGAGTGTGGACTGCGTGTTTTCCTTTTTAAAAAATGAAATTTGTTCTTGATATTGTTAGATTTTGTTTATGTTCATTTATCTTTTAATGTACTTATTATTGTCTAGTGTAATAGAAGTTACTGTTGCTTTTCCTGAAAATACTGTTGTGTCTTTCATTGTGTGTTTACTCACCGCCCAATTTAAAGAAACCTGTGTGCTATTATTGGTAAATTTCAGGAGTTCCCAGTCTCTTAATAAAACTGGGTGGTGTAGTCGGATATTTAAATGGTGTCTAAGTTAGATTACCTGTAAGTGTGACCAGACACCTGTCACAATTAGGACCTGGAGAAGAAACAATGTCAAAAATACAGGCTATGATCGATTCCAGAAAGTAACAAATACTGATGACAAAAAAAAATTTAAATAAAATGTGTGTACAACAAGTAGCAGTCAAGAAACACAGGGAGCAAAGATTAGGAAATGAGTAGGCAGAGTTTCCAAAATCCTGGATATGGGTTGAATGTCAACAGCAACTCTTTATCCTTTAGCGCTGATGATGCAAACGTCATTAAGTCCACCAACAGCCAGAAGCCAGATAACCCACCAACAGCCAGAAGCTGTATCCTGGCAGCAGAACTGATGAAACAGCAGCGTCTGCATACACAGTGTACCAAATACAAAACAAATACACATGAGACGGTGTTGGAAACATAGCAAAATAATTTTAACAACTGTAAATTACAGGTAAATACACAAACCAACATCATGTCCAATTCCCCATACTTCAAAATCTTAAATAAAAAATTGCATGAGAAAAATGTTTTTAAAGTTTAGTAGAGTCAATACTATGGAATTGAATCACAACAATTTACCATTATTTCACTTTATGATTGTGACTTTGTTCCTCCATCATTTTGAATCTTTGTCACTGCTCACATCATTTTCGTTTACCTGTCACTAGCACTGTGACTGTTACGTCACATCGGTCACCTTCCACTTTGAGTCTTTTTGATTTTTGTTCTCAAACTTATGGTCTACTGACCTCACTACATCTTTATCAAGGGTATTCTTCCTCAACTGCCCTTTTAAGGATACCAATTTTTCCAAATGTTCTTTTTCAAACACACATTTTTCAAGCTATCCTTTTATAAGCAAACATTTTTTTAAACTGTCTCTTTTTAGGACAAATGTCTATGAAAGAGATCATTCCTCCATTCATTTATTCAATGAACCCACTTGGGCATAAGACAGGGATCATTTCTAGACAGGGAGCAATTGTTCATTGCTGGTCAATCAATTACATACTCACATTCAAAATGTTGTGAGTGACACGACCTGTAAACAGGGTACATCACTATAGAAAAATCACCAAATGGGTGACACCACAGTCTACATTTCAAAACAATTACTTTAGTATTAAGAACAGCACCTGTGTCTACCTCTGCAATTTGTCAACACCTTACTTCAAGACAAGAAGAAATAATGAAAAACATACATCCTGCACCATATTCCTTCAAGTGCTCAATGAGTATTTAGATAATTTAGAGTCCTTCGTTCCTCCTATCTTGCTTTTCTTTTGCTTCATTTTTTCTTGGGCTCTAATACTCCAGTCTGTTAAAACCAGCTTTCACCAATCACCATCCCATTGCCTACTCAGTAATAGATATAAACAGACTGGATATTTTTATTTACCTTTAGCGTACCAAAGCCAGGTCCTTTTTAAAAAGCTGCTGGCATCATGCTAGGCTTAAACATACTGTCTGGTAGATGAACAGTAAATGATACAGGAGCATGATAGGCCTATTGAATTTTGCTGTTTTTTTCTATCAGTCAAGAGCATTAGAATCCCATTGTTAATGCAGCACAAACAATATATTATTACCAGTATTCTCAAATTGGAAAGCCAAAACCATAAAAATAACTTTTTGAACAAAATACTGAACTAGCATTATTTTCATTCACTTATTAAACATGTAAAGATGGAAATCAAGCTCGTAATTAAAAATATCTCACTTTTGAAAAGAATCTGTAAGTAAATATTTTAAAGGAACTGATGAAAAAAGAAGGGAAAACAATCTCAAATATTAAGGCAAAAAAGAACTGTTAGATTGAAACACACAACAATGAGACTGAAAAATGACTAACTAATACAATAACCTGAGATATTAATCAAGCCAAAGTCCCCGAGGTCCATAATTAAAAATTATGATTTGTTTAAAAATCAAGAATACAAAACTATATTTCAAGATTAAATGATTTAAAAGCACCAAATTAAAGAGCAGGTAAGAACAAAGAGAAGCAGAAAAAGACCACTGCTGCATAAATGAAGCTAATGCCATGTCAAAGGGACAGTAGCAACAAGGATCTTAAATAGTCCTCAGGTAACTGCTATTGTGAGATTACAAGGCTGACACTCAATGACATGAAAAGAGAGACAGTGAGAGGTACAGAGAAAAGAGAAAAAATGGGGTTAAAAAAATTGTGTACGAGTCATAAGCACTTCAAGCTTGGCAAATGCACTCCAATTAAAAAAAGTAAAAATGTTAATAATACTAAAAATATATATTTAAAAAATGTGCACATGGGTCAAATATATACAGTACATAGCACCCAGAATGTAACAAATTTGTATTTTTATTTTGTTCCTGGGTACAAAGTGTGTTTTCCTAACCCGTTATGCCTAAAAAAAATAGAAAGTAGCTGTTGTTCTACAAAAACATTGCTTTTGTGATCAGGAAAATGATATTTTGAAATTTGTCTGTTTTCGAGAAAATTCTCGATTCGCATTCAATACTGAGTAGTCTTCTAGAATATTCTTGAACTGTTAGAATTGTCCAGAAGTTTCTAGAATTTTCCAGAATTATCTAGAACTTTCAAGAAACTTTTATAACTTTCTAGAACATACTCGGACTGTCCAATAGTAGTTATACAAGTATAAAAGCACAGGTGACTCGAACCAACATTTCGGTTCATGTTATTTTTTTGATTTGATTTAGATGGCATCAAGAGGTTGCTTGCACCCAGCAGATGCATTTTGCTACGTCTGTGGACAATTTATAAAGACAAGAGCGAGAAAGTATTCCATGAAAGCATGTCGTAAGATGTGCAAGGCCTACAAGGCATACTTCGGCATGCCTGTCGGGGATCAAGACAAGCCCTGGGCACCTCATTTAACATGCGAATATTGCAAGAAAACTCTTGAAGTTTGGTACAGGGGAGAAAAGAGAGCCATGAAGTTTGCTATCCCGCGAATTTGGCGGCAATCGACTGACCACTCAAGCAACTGCTACTTCTGCATGGTGGATCCTACCAATTCGCCAAGCTGCTGAACAGGATGGAGAAAACGGCTTGGAACAGTTTTGTTGCAGTGGTTCACGGCTTCCTGGGTAATCACAAGGCTGAAAACTATGTGCAGTTGGTTCAGACTCTCATAAAGAATTACGCCAAAATGGGATGCAGAATGTCTCTTAAAGTCCATATCCTTGACGCTCATCTTGACAAATTCAAGGAGAACATGGGAGCTTACTCAGAGGAGCAAGGCGAGCGCTTTCATCAGGATATACTGGACTTTGAACGTCGTTACTAAGGACAGTATAACGAAAACATGATGGGGGACTACATTTGGAGGCTTCTTTGAGAAAGCGATTTGCAGTACAGTCGCAAATCTAGAAAACCTACTCATTTCTGAACCTTTTTGAGTGGTTTTGACTGTCTTTGTCTATTTACTATGCAAGTGTTGTTCTTTATCAGACCGCATGAACGAAAAGATAAAAATTCCCTTGTTTTGTCACTATAAATATGAAATTTTCTGGGCTGTGGTCATAAAATCAAAGTTTGTGCTGAATGTAGTTGTTTTTCCATAGGCTTTAGACATAAGCAGTTGAAATATAACTCTTGGAAGCCAGGAACAAAAATTGTGTTACATAGTGATATAATTATTTAACCTACTGTATGTCTGAATGGATTTCAATATACTGTATAATTTTTTAATAAGAGTATCCAGAATTATAATTTTAGGCTAATTTAACATCCCTACTTCAAATCATATAAGCCACCAAACTGTGAACAATTAACAATAAATAATAATAATACATTTTATTTATATAGCACCTTTCCCATGCTCAAGGCGCTTCACAGAGTCTTAGAAAAAAAACAGCAGGGTGTATGTAACATTGGATATGTTTTCCTGAATAGAACAATGAAACAGATAACAACGCATTAAATAGAATAAAGAACAATAAACCAGAGTAAAATACTAAATTCAATACTAAAAGGAAAACCTGACAAATAACCTAATTTGTGATACAACAAACACACAAATTATCCTGAGCACCTGGACAGAGAGGTAAAGTGAAAGAAAGGGCAGAATGTTAAGTTAAGTTAAAAGCTTTCCTAAATAGATGAGTTTTGAGTTGTTTTTTAAAAGAATGAATGGAGTCAGCTGATCTAATTAATTTCGGGATGTCATTCCAAAGTCTGGGTGCTATGGAGCTGAAGGCCCTGTCACCCATAGAGTGCAGGTTAGTGTGAGGCACAACAAGATTATCAGAATCAGAGGACCTCAGTAGGTGAACAGGAGCATAGTGATTTAGAAGGTCACTGATGTAGTCCGGTGAGAGGCCATTTAAAGCTTTGTAGGTTATTAATAGAATTTTATATTCAATCCTGTAAGACACAGGGAGCCAATAGAGGTGAAGCAGGATGGGTGTGATGTGCTCACTTTTGCTGGTTCGAGTAAGTACTCTTACAGCAGAGTTTTGAATCAACTGGAGCTGTGATATAAGATTAGAAGGGGCACCTGCCAGCAGCAAGTTACAATAATCGATGCGGAATGTGAGAAAAGAATGGACAAGTTTCTCAGCATTAGAAAAGGCGAGGAAGGAGCGTACACATGATATGTTACAGAGGTGAAAGTAAGAAAGTTTCTTAATGTGGTTTATGTGGGTGGAATAAGAAAGGGAGGAATCAAAAATGACACCAAGAATCCTTGCATCAGAAGAAGGTCTGATGAGATTGCCGTCAAGAGTGACCGGAAAGGAGCTCATTTTCTTTAATAGCGCTTTAGTGCCAATTTGCAGGAGTTCAGTTTTGTTGCAATTTAATTTTGAAGAGTTCCGCTCCATCCAGGTTTTAATTTCACTGAGGCAGGTTGTGAGCTGAGAAAACTCTGATGAAGTTGCACTTTTGACAGTGAAATAGAGTTAAGTGTCATCTGCATAAAATGATAACCCAGTTCATATGGCCAAGGGGAAGCATATAAATACAGAAGAGAAGCGGGCCAAGGACAGAGCCCTGAGGAACTCCTTGTGTGACTGTCGCTGAGCTGGATCTGCTGTTGCCAAGACTAACAAACTCTTGCCTATCAGTCAGATAGGACTTGAACCACTGGAGGGCAGTGCCAGAAATACCAGCATGTTTTCCATTCTGGACAGTAGAATGTCATCAATGACAGTGTCAAATGCTGCTCTGAGGTCTAACAGAATTAATATGCTGGTCTGTCCAGAGTCTGCTGCGATAAGCAAATCATTGGTTACCCGAGGAAGAGCAGTTTCACAGCTGTGCTGTGCCCTGAAACCAGACTGAAAGGGTTCCATCAAATTATTAGAGGTTAAGTAATTGGTGAGCTGAGAGGCTACAACATGCTCAAGAACATTTGACAGAAAAGGTAAGTGGGAAATAGGCCAAAAATTGTTAAGATCGTCACCATCAAGACTTGACTTTTTTAACATAGGGGTTACAGAAACAACTTTAAAAGTGGCTGGCACAAACCCAGTGTTGAGAGATGTATTGATTATTGTCGTAACATTTGGGATTATGGCATGAAGGCAGGATTTAAAAAGTCTGGTGGGGATGGGGTCCAGTACACAAGTAGTTGGCCTCATCTTACAAAGCAGGTCATTAACAAATGGCGATGTGACTGGTGAAAATTTAGAAAAGGTGCAGGATGGAGTGGGAAGACAGGGGATGATATAAATGGATGATGGATTTATGTTATTTAATGTCTGCAAGTGGCAAATTTTTGAAAAACTAATTGGTCTTCCAGACATCCCAAGTTTTAATAACAGGTTTATCCCAAGTTTTAATAACAGGTTTCTGGAACAAAGGGCTTTACGCCATTCCTCTTTTATAACCTTTTGACAAATGGGGTAGTAGATGACTCCCTAACTTACTTCTTTATAGGCTGCAGGAGAATGTTGTGTGTTGAAATCTAAGCAGTTTTCTGCACACATGCATCCTAAATGGATCCTTAGCTGTACCCTAATTAAATGTACTGTTTCTGATACAAAAAAAAAAAAAAATCAACTGAGAAAAACAGGTAAACTAAATCAAGCAAACTCCCAAGGGAAGTAACTAATAGGTCCACATGAATAAAAGGACAAGCGTCTGTGTGTCTGTCTGAAAGTCTGTCTGGTTATTATGTCTCTGTCATTTCAAAATATGGCACATCACATTATTAGAAATAATATGCATTGCATTTGGCATTCCAACAGATGGAGCATCACAAACACTAACACTGCTTTTACAAATTCCAATACTAAAATGCATATATCGTAACATTGACATATGCACTGCAAACATTAACACTGAGGTCAACATTAATTACTTAGCAGTCAATCCATCTTAGAAGGGTAGCACTGCCAGCAACAAATTAAGTAGTAAAGCAAAAACCACAAGGAAAAAAATAAGAAAAATGAAGAGAACAAAATAAAAACAGAAAAACCTTAGATACCGTATGTCTGACATGAGCAACCTGACTGAATTTTAATTATGATGCTTGCCAAGCAGACACATGAGACAGTGTACATAAGCATTTTTTAATTAAATAATTGTACCATGGCCACTTGAAAATGAATATAAAGGCCACAAAAGAGTGGCACAAAGGAAATAGTAGGAAAAAAAAATTGGCACCAGTAAATAATAACAAAACAATAGACATAAAGCTTTGTCTCATTTCAATTATCATAAAGCCAGAATGCACCAGTATATGGTGTACAGCAGTTTTCCATTTTTTATTGGCAGCAAATAGTTGTGCACTGGCACCTTCCACTCTGACCTTCAAAGTGGCTTCCCCCCAATGTCTGATAAAATGTACATGTATAGTCATGCTTGAAATTCCAAGGGACCTCTCCTTTCCCATCTATTCCATTTAATATCCCAATCAAAACTGGAAGGGGACAAATTGAGTAAAATTTGTTACACAATGGGAGGAAAATCAAGAAGCCGCCAATAACAAAGTTCACTGGCACTTGTTTCCACTTCAGGCACTACATAAAGCCAAGTCCACTTTAAATGTTAAATCATAAATGGGGATCAAAGCTTTGATTGCAAAGATAAATCAGTTTTCCAAAATGCTTTACCGAATGAAAAGTTTAAATTATAATGACATAATAACATAATATTACTAAGAGAACTTCCAATCTTTGAAAGAATGCATTAACTGCCTTAATCAGAATCACTTTATTGGCCAGGTACACTAATGTGTACTAGGAATTTGTCCTGATAGTATTGGTGCAACATACAAGGACAACACAGAATACAAAAGAAAAATTTAAGAAAATATAAAATAATAAAATACAATGCTGCATACGAGGGCAATACAAAAAATAAAGAGATTGTAGGATTACAATTTCCAGGCAGCCTAGCGTCCAGATATACATACTGTAGATACTGAGTAGAAGCTCAGACCTCATTAGTAAGTATGTACATGGAAAAAAACTGTTTAGGCGACAGGTTGTTTTAGCTTTCACAGCACGAAGACATTTGCTGGAGAGAATTTTTTAGAACAGGTGATGCCGTGAGTGAGTCGGATCAGGAATGATATTTGCAGCCCTCTTCCTTACCATGGACTGATAGAGGACTTAAATGCGTGGTAAATTACAGTCTATGATCCTTTCACAGGCTCTGATGATGTGTTGCAGATTGGTCTTATCCTGAACAGAGGCAACACCAAACCAGACAGTGAGGCAAGATTGGACTTGATGATGGCGGTGTAGAACTGGACCAGCATTGCTTAAGAAAGATTGATTTTCCTCAGCTGACACAAAAAGAACATTCTCCAATAGGCTTTCTTAATAATGCAAGTGATGTTGTTGTCCCACTTAATGTTTTGTGACAGCATAGTGCCCATAAACTTAAATGATTCTGTCATCCCAACAGCTGAGCCATTTATAGCAAGTGGTAAGTGAGCAGGTGACTGTTTCCTGAAATCTGTGGTCATCTCCAGAGTTTTATGAATGTTAAGGTCCAAATTATGTCAAATTTTCCACCTCTTTGTCTGTTTATGGACTTGTCATTGTTTGTAATTAAGCCTATTAGTATTATGTCATCTGCAAATTCAAGACATTTGAAAGACAAATCACCAGAGGAACAGTCG
Source organism: Polypterus bichir lapradei (assembly GCA_026402145.1). NCBI lineage: Eukaryota > Metazoa > Chordata > Cladistia > Polypteriformes > Polypteridae > Polypterus > Polypterus bichir. Next base: position 9,679,687 of record JANRMT010062832.1, on the reverse strand, counting down.
TTTGCATAAAGTAAGAAGAGTAGTGGAGAAAGGACACATATCTGCGGTGCACCAGTACCTAGGGTTAATGGGCTAGACATGTGCGTGCCCAACTGCACCTACTGTTTCCTATCTGTAAGAAAGTCTGTGATCCAATGGCAGATTGAATTAGGCAGGTTGAACTGGTTGAGTTTCTTATCTAGGAGCTCTGTGATGATCGTATTGAAGGCAAAGCTAAAGTCCACAATGAAGATCCTCACATATGCCTCTGCCTTATCAAGGTGTTGGTAAATAGAGCTTAGACCTAAATTCACTGCATCATCTACAGACTGGCTGGCTTTGTATGCAAACTGAAATGGGTCCAGAAAGTCTTTTGTGGCATCCTTGAGATAACTCAGAATAAGCCATTTATAGGTCTTCATTACCACAGAGGGTAAAGCTACTAGTCCGTACGCATTTAGGCCTGTGACCTAACTGAAATGATGGTGGAGGTCTTGAAGCAGAGAGGAACAGATATTGGTTAAAAATGTCTGCAAACACTGTAGACAACTGGTCTACACAGTACTTAAGTGTGGTAGGGGAAATAAAGAAATAAGATCCTGTGGATTTTTTTAATATTTTGCTTTTTGAATAAGCTCTAGATGTCTTTTGCAATGATGACAGGAGGGGAAAGCTGAGAAGAAGAGGAGTGTAGAGTAGTAACAGTGAGACCATCAGATAGATTTATGTCCCATTGTCTTTCAAAGCAAACTTAAAACTGATTTAGCTGATTAGCCAGACTAGGATCAGCAGAACTGTTTGATGTTTATTTCTTGTAGTTAGTGACCTGTTTAAGGTCTCCCCAGGTTGATGCACTGTTATCTGTAAACAATTATTACTGAAGCTTATCTGAATACTTTCTTTTGGCAACTTTTGATCCCTTTCTCTAAGATATACTTGGCTTTCCTGTATTCCTCACAATTGCCAGATCTGAAAGCACACTTTTTGTCCAGGCGCAGTCGCCTGAGCTCTGGGGTGAACCAAGTGCTTATCATTGCTAAACTTCACAGTTGTTTTTGTTGGAATGCAAACATTTTCACAAAAACTAATATATGAAGTTAGAGCATCAGTGTATTCGTGTGTGTTGGAGGTAACAGTCTGTACAAGCAAAGCAGTCCTGAAGCTGGTCCACCTTCCAACTGTTCTTTTTGTTGACTTTATAGTTTTCAGCTTTTGCTTGTAAGCAGGAAAAAGGTGAATCATAGAAAGTTCAGAATTACCAATGGGGGCACGTGAAAAGGCACGATAAGCAACTTTAATAGCTCCATAACAGTGATCTAGAATATTTCCATCTCTGGTAGGGCATTTTACTTGCAGTGGATATTTAGGAAGGACCTGGTTAAAACTGACATGGTTAAAATCACCCAAAACAATTATTTGCAAGGCAGGGTTGTACTTTTTTCAATCTCAGTGATTACATCAGCACTTTGTGAGCATTAGCATGAGGGGAAATGTTAATCCCAGTTAGAATTACTGAGTAAAACTCGTGTGGTAAATAAAACAGCTTACAGTTTTTAATAAATAATTCTAGATCAGGAGAGCATGATTTAAAAAACAACTGTCACATTGTTACACCAACCTTGATTAATGTACAAACACACTCCTTCTGTTTGTGACAAATTTTGGTAACGCAGTCCGCTTGGGACAACATGAAGTCAGACAAGTCCAATGGAGAATCTGAAACAGAGTTATTCTGCCATGCTACAGTAAAGCACAGAGCAGATAACAAGTCAATTTTAGTACATATTAACAGCTTCAGTTCATCACTTTGTTTGCCAGCGAGTACATGTTAGACAGACATATTCAAGGCAGTGGTTTCCATAGTCCTCGCTTCCTGAATCAAACCTGGACACCATTGTCGGGCTACCTGTTCAGCTGTATGAACACCTGTGATCAACAAAGTTGTAAGATCCATGGATTTAGTTATAATATATGGGGTCACATCAGGTGGCGCACTGCCACCGATATTCAGAAGCTATATCCGTGTATATGTTATATGACTTTGCATGATGACAACAAATTTGGCACAAAAAGAGGGACAAAGATGGAACACCAAACTACCATAGCTGCCATCCTAGGCATCATCAGAGTTATTTCATTTTTGTTCACCTTAATTAATAAGTATTTGGAAAATACAAACTTACCATTTAACTGAGTCAGGATTTGGAGCAAACAATATGTCACTGTAACTACTTTAGGCAAATGTGATGCAGGATTTCAACTGTGGATTCCTGCTTCATGTATTGATTACATCAGTTTGTGCATTTCTTCTTCATCATAAATCAGCCTTTAAGTTCCCCTCTTTGCTGGAGTTGGGGAGACAGTCCAAACTTGTAGTATGGCAGGTTATTTGATTTAAGTTCGACAATGCTCACAAACTGTATATGTCACCATACGATCTTTTTTGCTATAAAATCAAAATTAACCCAAATACTTAACACTTGACATAAGGGTGAATATAGCATTTGGCAAAAGAATCTCTTTCGTATTTCTAAGATTTGTATAACACTACCTGTACGAATGTAGAAGCAGTGAACTGTAATATTCAACTACTAACAAAGTGCATTGCTTATACATTTACACAGAAGGCACACCACAGATGTTAAAACTATTACATTCATTCCTGTAAGTACAGCTGGTGCAAAACATGCAAAAAATTACACTGATGCTTATCCTTAGTATCTTGATGGTATATGTGAATGAAAAATATCTAGCAAATATTTTCACATGTCCACTTTTTGTTTCAAAATCATAATTTGTGGTGTGGTGGGCTATAATGAGATTTTTAAATCACAGGTTCCTCACTCATTCTCAATATGTTCAGTTTCTGTACTGAAATGTCGCTTTTAGTAGCAACAGGGAAAAAATGGCTTTGAAGTGGTTTTGAACACTAACAAAAACCAAATTCAAAAAATGACCTACACACACAGTAAAAACAAAGAGATTTCAAAGAATTTAGGCAAGTATAGCTACAACTGTTTTTAATTTACAAAAGGGACAGGTCAATGAAAAAGTTTTAAGCATGAATAATTTGCTTAATATTTTTCAGAAGGTGAGAATGTTCTAACGTGGTTCAGAGCTGCCTACCTCAGGCTCAGACTAAGGTTGTTGCTGCCGGCTCCTTTTATCCTTCACAAGTTGTAAGTATGTTGTAAGATTCAGTTCAGTCAGACTGACCAACTCTGCTATTCATGACAACACATTCACTAAATATAAGGATGCACCACAGAATACATTTAGATTTTATTAATAGATAGACATCTCTTGTTATTGGAGGTTTCTGGTCTGGCAGAAAATCTAACAAGCCACGACAAGAAAGAAGAAAAAAGAATGAGAGCCTGATACTGCTAATGCAAAATTCAATTAGCTTTTTGACATAAAAATAAATCGGTCTGCATTGTTGAGAAATCTACAAAGTAGACATACTATGCATTTATTTATTTAATGTTTCTTCAACAGATCTGTGGAATACCCAAACATGGTGATCAGTACACTTTCAAAATTACAATGAAATGAAAATACCTCCAACAAAGCTGAAAAGAATCTGATTGTTCCAGAAAAGCATCTATATATATATATAATTCACTAAGGGCATGCAAGACAGTGAGTGCAAGCAAGACAGAGAGTCACGCCCGCCAACTCTAAGACCATGGGATACGCTCGACAGAGCCCCGCCTGCCAACTCTAACCCTCCTACCTCGTCATAGGATATGCACGACAGAGCCATGCACGCCAACTATAACCGTCCTCCCGCGTCTGGCGTCGCTCTCGAGGCATGTGCACTGCCTGCTCATGTGCCCGCACACAACAACTCAACAAACACAGCCTCAGTCGCTTTCGTCTGTGCAAAATTCCACATGCATCTCTGAGCCACGTTGACTTTTCACCGCACGCAAGACAGAGAGCCACGACCACCAACTCACAGAGCCCCGCATGCCAACTCTAACAGAGCCCCGCCCATGGGTTACGCACGAATGAGCCACGAAAGCCCACTCTAACCCTTCTCCCATGTCATGGGGAACGCACGACAAGGCCCCGCCTGCCAACTCTCACCCTCCGCAGGCTCCCAACATCACTCTCGAGGCAATTATATGGCGACATCGATTTCTCAACTGTCACTCTGGAACAACTCAGTACACGAGCTATATTAAGTGTCACCAACGAAGACTCACTACACCTTAATGAACAGATGCTGAAACTTATCCCTAACGACGAAGTAACTTTCACCAGCGTTGACTCCATCGTCACAGACGATCCTGCAGATCAACTTGCATTCCCCGAAGAATTTCTTAATAGTCTTACTCCCACTGGCATGCCTCCGCATAAACTCAAAATTAAAATTGGTTCAGTCATCATGCTTCTCAGGAACCTCATGCCAGCAAAAGGTCTCTGTAATGGCACTAGACTTTCTGTTAGCAGCATTCACCGCAATGTACTGGAGTGTAAGACTATCACATCTGCTACCTCACAAACTGTCCTTATTCCCCGGATTTCCCTGACCCCATCAGATTCTAATTTGCCTTTTACTTTTACATGCAGACAATTTCCTGTTAGACTGCTGTTTGCAATGACTATTAATAAGGCACAAGGACAAACTTTCAAAAAAATATGCCTGTATCTGCCTAAACCTGTTTTCACTCACAGACAATTATATGTTGCTCTCTCCAGAGTTCCATCTTTTCAGTCACTGACAGTCGTATCCTCAAACCCTCCCCATTTGGACAACTGTGTCTTTCAGGAAGTGTTCACTCATCAATAAATAATTATATGAGGCATATGCTATGCCACAGGTTGGGTAGTGGGTATAAATTTAGCAAGAAACTTACCAAGGTACTGCATAATATATCTTTAAAAAATGCACCCTCTTACAAATAGACAATCAATATTTCTACTGTGGTGTTGTGAGTTCTATCACTAGCTTGTTCTGTCAGTTTGAGATTCAAGCAGCCTTGAGGTGCATTGAATTATTAGTGCTTTAGGGGCCGTGTGACTGCTTCCATTGGCAATGTGATAAGACTTTGTACTTAAGGTCACACATTTGAAATTTTCTAGTTTCTTGAACATTACATTCCTATCTATTTTATTTAAAGGAGGTATTGGTAATGTATAGTTACCACATGCTCTTTTATTTTTGCTCTGATTAAGATTTCCTGCAACATGAAAAATTATAATTAGGGCAAGCAGACATGGGATTCTTCATGCTATACATTAGAAGCGAATGATCGAGGAGAACATTGGACAAATAAATTGCTTATCTTGTCATTTTCAATACGAGGCCATTTACTAAAATGTAACATATACAATACATGTTAAATAAAGCCCCCAACTTAAATATTTTGTTTGTTTCACAGCTTTGAAAAGAGTTTGAAATGGAGACAAATGACTAAAAACACATTTTGCATATAAAATATTAATTTGATTCATAAACTAGATTTATTCCACTTTTGGACCATTGCGCCAAGAAAGTAATTTTTTTTCCCTATAAGTTATTCTGTATTACTTTTCATTCATAATTTAATTAAGCTATGGCAGATTATTAGAAGATATCAGAACTTTGTGTTACAAATTAAGAAACAGCAGACTGTGAAAGATTCTCCTTTTATCCCTATTTAATGGGGTGACACAGCGCTTCAGTGGTTGCTGACTCTTCAATTCAGAGCCCTAGCTTCAAAGTCTTGCCTGGGCACTTACAGTGTGGAGGATGTGAATTCTTCCCATATCTGTGTGAAATTTTCTCTAGATACCTGACTAATTTGTAAATTTGTAACTTTTCCTTTGTTTTGTATGAGAAAGTGTTGCTTTGTATGTGAGAAAGGCTCTACCTCCCTGAAGTGGATTAAATGGGTTTGACAATTGAAGAATGGACACATTTATTGCCACACCATAATGACCCATCTAGTTGTAGATAATGCTGTTCTGACATTTACAATCAATTATTACTATAATTTCCAGGACTAAAATTACAATAAACACCACAATACAATGTCTTATGAGATAATAATTCACAGTAAAGGTCAAGGATATAGGTCAAATGGTTCTGTTGTGCTTTGAGTCACCTATCACACAAGCTGGTGACCCTCAGAAACTTGTTTTCTGATTGGGTTGTAACGTTGGGTCTGCCAGATCTCTTCCTTTCAGAGATTCTTCCAGTTTCCAATTACCTTTGGATTGTGTAGGATACCATACTCACTAACACTTTTTTCTTTTTGTTTCCTTCAATTTCTCTAAATGAAAGGCCTACTACACTTCTAAGGGTAATAATGTGCTGTCTCATTTCATTTGTTAATTGCCATTTTCTTGCAATTATCCCTGGAATATTGTCCTTGTAGTACTTCAGAGTGTGTTGTAACAGTCTGTTCCAACTCTGCTTTAAGACAGACAGAAGGTTTTCAAGTAATCAACAGAAGTTGGGTCACCTGTGCAAATTGTTTGGTTCAACTCGCAAGGCTTAATTTACTTTAATGGTTGTAAAACATCTGTATCTTTAAACTTATTTGTTGTTCCCTGAAGAAGGAACACTTTAAATATTTTTCAAATTTGGTAGACCTATACTTTCTTGATACCTCTGGTAGTTTACTGTTTACCCTTTCACCATTTCTGGTCATTCATTGCATTTCAACTGGTTAAATCTGAAGAACAAAATGGAAACACAGATGTGTTCTAAAACTTTTGACTGGTAGTGTATGATATTTATGACTGGTAGTAAAATGCATCTCATATGAAACTGCATTATTATGATGCTGATAGGTGGCTATATTGTTGCTTTGTATTCATTCATGTATAAAGTGAATTTCATCATCTGCATTCACTGCTCTCCCCAAAAGTGTCCTCTAAATGTACCAAACACAGGGTTGAAATAGTACTCCCCTACCCTTTCACTCATAACACTTAAAATTTCAAAAAAGTGAATTAATTTAAGATCGATAAATGTAGACACAAACAAAAAACATGCTATACTGAACACATTTTATATTTTCTATGATCCTAATGCATATTATCCCAAAATCCCCAGGGAATATTTGAACTATTGTTCAGCCACAAACAAGTAGTACTGACGAAAGGTAACTATTCTGCCTTAGACAAAAAAGAAACATAGGCAGAGGGGTAAACAGCACCAGGAAAAGTAACACAATCTGATATCACATTTAGACCATAAACAGGCAATCTCAGTGACTGTCATGACTGTCAAAACACTATCCTAAACGGTAGTCAAAACTTAGAAAATAAAGAATACAAAAGCTAAAGAGATTACAAGAAAATAAAGTGCAAGTAAGGCAGTTTTTAAATATACACAATCTTGGACAACTATAGTGAGTGAGGAGGAAGACACAGCTTTCAGGTATAAAAAGTGAACAGTCTTTATTAAAATCAAAAGCATTAAAGTGTAATAGTACATTCAATAAAAATAAATAACCCCACTGTACAGTTTTGCCAATAAAACAAGTGCCTTCAGGAGTGCAATAATAAACAGAATGAAAACAAACCCATCCTCAATGTATCCTGTGTCATTCTTAGGAAACATGGGACAAAACCTTCCTGTGTAGACCTTAGCATTATGATCAGCCACCTCCATGGGTACCTGCAGACCACTCAGCACAGTATGTTTACCACATCACTAACTCTTCGACAAAACCTTCAATAATAATCTTTAGTTCTGCCCTCTGCGTAACAATTCCGCAATGCCCTAGAATTTGTCCTGCATACTGTCTGTTCCCCCTTCCTGAGGGGATTCTCCTCCATTCTGCTCTACTCTCTTTCCTGGCATATCAGCAGACTTGAAATTTGCCAAACCACTGAATTCCACAACAGCCACAAGTCCGGCTCCCTCACAAAGGCCAGCTGCCCATCCTGACGCTCTCGACAGGTATACCCCTCAAACCACTCTCTAATATTAAATTTTCATCCTCTTGGTTTGTTTTCCTCTACTCCTCAGCACGTACCCTTCCTGACACATAAGTAATTAACTAATTCAAGCAATCACATGTACTCACATGCAAGCCACTTGACAGTGGTGGTTAAGCCATCGAGTAGTGCACTAAAAACCTGCTAGAATCAATAAATGATGTAACACATTAAAACACTCCGTGACACTATGTGTCAGAAGGATAACTATGATTAAAACACATCTGGAACAAGTGAAAGGCTCTATGTATCACAGGCAAAAGAAAAATGCATAATAATAAAACATGATGAGTCATCAAGAAATGAATGGAAGAATTCTATGAAATCATTTTATTTGTTTTTGACCAGCAGAGGTCTAAAATATGTTCTTTCTTAAAGATCAGAGAGAGTCATCACAAAACAGAGCTAAGGCTGATAGACAAAACATTAAATCAACCATCAAATGCAAGAGTTAAAACAAAAAACAGTACTAAGAAACTAAGAGACAAAACAAGATGAAACCATAAGTCTTTTTCTAAACATTTCCAGGTCTGAATTAAAATTTTAGAGAAGTTTTTCCTTAAATAAGTTTTGAAGTTTGTATATAAGGTTTTGCATGCAGAAGAGTTTTAGATCGTGTCCACCAAGCTTTTACAAGTCACAATATATATACAGTACATCAATCAGCCACAACATTAAAACCATTGACAGGAAAAGTAAACTATATTGATTATCTCATTACAATGGCACTTGTCAAGGGGTGGGATGTATTAGCTATCACATGAAAAGTCAGTTCTTTAAGGGGATGTGCTGGAAGTAGGAAAAATGGGCAAGTGTAAGGATCTGAGTGACTCTGATAAGGGCAAAATTGTGATGGCTTGACAAATGGGTTAGAGCATCTCCAAAATGGCAGGTTTTCTAGGATATTCCTGGTATGCAGTGGCTTGTACTTTCCAAAAGTGGTCTAACAAAGAAAAACTGGACATGGGCACCCAAGGATGGGCTACAATGGGCACGTCAGTGTCAGAACTGGACCACAAAGCAATGGAAGAAGGTAATCTGGTCTGATGAATCATGTTTTCTTTTAGATAGTGTGGATGGCTGATACGTATGTGTCATTTACCTGGGGAAAAGATAGCAGTGGGATGCACTAAACAAAGAAGGCAAGCAACAGGAGGCAGTGTGATGCTCTGAGTAATGTTCTGCTGGTAAACCTTGGGTCCTAGCATTCATGTGGATGTTACTTTGGTTGGTTGGTTGGTTAGTTGGTTGGTAGGTAGGCAGGTACTTTATTAATCCCAAGGGGAAATTCACATAATCCAGCAGCAGCATACTGATACAAAAAACAATATTAAAGAGTAAAGAAAATGCAGGTAAAAACAGACAATAACTTTGAATAATGTTAACGGTGGTGTGCTGGGGAAGCAGCATAAAGAAGAAGGATGCCTCATACCTGAACAAACTTGTGAGGAAGGCAGGCTCTATTGTAGGAATGAAGATGGACAGTTTAACATCTGTGGCAGAGCAAAGGGCACTGAGCAGGCTCCTGTCAATCATGGACAATCCACTGCATCCACTGAACAGTGTCATCTCCAGGCAGAGAAGCAGCTTCAGCGACAGGCTGCTGTCTACCACTTACCAAAAGAGTGTTGCAGTCCACGTGCACTACTTCATGGCAATGGCATTCCCCAATGGCAGCAGCCTCTTTAAGCAGAATAATTAGCCCTGTTACAATGCAGAAATTGTTCAAGAATGGTTTGAGGATCGTGATTCTCATATATCGGAGTGTCTGACACCTTATATTCCAAATCGTAACCTCAGATCCTCAAATGAGTGTCTCCTTAGAATTCCAAGAACAAAACTTAAAAGAAGTGGTGAGGCGGCCTTCTGCTGCTATGCATCTAAAATCTGGAATAGCCTGCCAATAGGAATTCGTCAGGCTGATACGGTGGAGCACTTTAAAACACTGCTGAAAACACATTACTTTAACATGGCCTTTCTATAACTTCAATTTAACTTAATTTAACTTAATCCTGATACTCTATATGTTCAATTTCCTCATAATAACTATTCAGGGTAGCTCTACAATCCGTACTGACCCCTACTCTCTTTTCTGTTTCTTTTTCCGGTTTCTTTGTGGTGGTGGCCTGCGCCACCTCCACCTACTCAAAGCTTCATGATGCTCCAACAATGATGGATGGACTAAAAGGCAGAATTCTACGTGACCATCATCATCAAGCCTTTCCGTGAGAACCCTAAATCCAAAGAGGACTGTTTCATTTATGTTAGGTAGAATGCCCAGTGGGGACTGGGCGGTCTCATGGTCTGGAATCCCTACAGATTTTATTTTTTTTCTCCAGCCGTCTGGAGTTTTTATTTTGTTTTTTCTGTCCCCCCTGGCCATTGGACCTTACTCTTATTCGATGTTAATTAATGCTGATTTATTTTGTTTTCATATTGTGTTTATTTTTCTATTCTTTATTATGTAAAGCACTTTGAGCTACTGTTTGTATGAATATGTGCTATATAAATAAATGTTGTTGTTGTTGTTGTTGTTGTGACAAAGATTTTCAAGTTGATCTCAATCCAACTGATCATCTGTGGGATGTGGTGGAAAAAAAAAGTCTGATCCATGAAATGGCCCACCTCTCAACTTATGGGACTTAAAGGATCTGCTGCTAACATCTTAGTGCCAGATATACAGGACACTTTCAGAGGTCTTGTTGAGTCCATGCCTCGACAGGTCAGAGGTGTTTTGGTGGTACAAGGTGTGACCTACACAGTATTAGGCAGGAGGTTTTAATGATGGTACTTATTGATATATGTGTCATATGTCTAGCAAACATGCAGGATTATAATCATCAGAAACATAAAATGGTGGTGTCTATTAAAACAACCACTCATAATAATAATAATATGTTGAATGTCATCAAAATAACTTCAATAAAAATTATTAGCATTTGAAAAACAGTGTGAAATGCTAAAACAATATTAGTAAGGTACTCCTTACCACATGAATACTGAAATCTTTTGAAAGAAAGAAGAACTAATTGTAATATATCTCAATATGAAAGTTAAAGCGATGTTGGGAATAAAAGACAGCTTTTGTGCCACGGTGCTATAGATCAATGACTAGAATTAAAAGGCAGCATAAGTTAATTAATATGGGGGTATAGAGGACAGCCAACACTGAAATACTTCAAGTTTATACAAGTAGAAGAATGTTCTTTGCAGGAGTACAGTTATATGGCATTAATCAAGACAGGGAAAGAAGAAAACTGAGAAGAAAGCAATTCAACAATACTGCAAAATGGTGTAAAATGGATGACTACAGATGCATAAAGAGATTGGCAGAGCACAGAAGGAAATGAAGAAGCGTGACTGTCAGCCCTCTGACAGAGGACGTCAGCAATGTCAACTATTCATGGCAGCAATGAGGAAAATATGATTATCTGTTTTAAATCAAGGTGGACTGAATATTGTGCTGACTGAGTACTTTATTCTTATCACTAACTATGCTAAAATGTGCTAGATGGAAATTACACCAGCTTTCTTCTGCATGTATCTATATTTATATATCTATGATCACAAAAAATTCCAAAAAAGCAGCACAGATTATGGGCCACATTCTTTTGCCACAATTTTACAGCTGTGACGTATTGCCTTTTCAAAACAATACATGGTGTATTCATAATAGATATTTGTATGGATGTGATGTGTTGTATTTTTAAACAATACAAAGAAGCAAACCACGTGAGACTAAACCAGGCATAGACTTTTTATATTGCATAACTTTTAAATTACTCAACAACCTTTTGTATGGATTCACTGATTATAGCAACAAATAACTTTGTAATTATTATGATAAGCAGGATAAATTGAGGCTATAGAGTCCCTAAATGTTGGAAAACTCTATCATTTAATTTAATGACATCCAGGTCTGTAGAGCTCCTACTTAGTCCTGGTGTAGTCACCTGCTACAGCTGTTGATCTATCTGGTCAACTACAGTATCTGCCACTGTCACCATCATGTCTACTGACATTAACTAAATTATTACCATCTTCTCTTTTCTCTGTCTCTTTGAGTGCCTTTGTGGCTTTTAAATCTTTGGCAAAGTGACAAAGAATAGGGGACACTGCACCTTAAGATGCATCCATTGTCAGAATGACTTCTAGTTACTGCCCTTTAGCCATCATCTATTTATATTTAAATATTGTTCTACACCTTATTATACTGTATACTTTTTATATTGTTGAACACTGTTTTACTCTAACTTTCAGTTTTCTTTACAAGTTAGCTATTATCACTATATTCAAAATAATTCGAGTTTTTCATTAAATTAAAATATGGAAATGCATCAGTCAACCTAATTAATGGAATGAATTTTCCTATGTGTCTCTCTGCTGCTGCTGAAAAGCATTTGGTGGAGCCTAAGAAGTGTGACATGCCTCTTAAAGGATGGTATCACTAATACTCTATTCTGCCTCTTTAATCTAGGTGAAGGCAATCACAATTGGAAATTCCAATGTTCTATTGACATATTTTAAATAAAGCAAATATATATATATTTTTTTTAATATATTTTCTATTGAAAAAGGTCAGCCCGTACAGTGAATATAATGAAGGAGCTGCCATAGTATTCTGGCTCTTTAAGGACTATATTACCGTATGTTTGAGATTGCAGGAATACTAGAAGTCACAAGATGGAGCTCTAGACTGATGTTCCCAGTTTAGATAGATACCAAAGAATGACTAATGCAATTCAAAGAAAAATTGAGGTGGTCAAGGGCTGGACTTCTAAACGGACTGTAGCCTCTTCAGCATTAGGTTTACCCCTGGAAAAACAAGTTAAAAACTTTCAAGATTTTTCAATAAGAAAAAATATTATTATTTGTGACAGATACATGTAAATCCCAAAACGTCAACATAAATACAGCAGGAAAAGTATGTCTAGTGCCCATTGCTGTACTGATGCAGAGCGAGTACATATCCTTTGTGTGAGACGATTTGAGACAGTCACCAGCGCACAGATTTACAGTGCAGTCAGGACAGTAGAATCATGTCTCTTTGTATGCCTAGTGACTTCAACATTTCCCCTCACATGAAAATTGACAGTTGCCACATTGAGAACAGTGCCTAGGGGGCTAATGTCTTACTTGTCCTTGCACTTTATTGCAATTATTTTGCCTTTTTGTCATGCAGTTACATGTCGCACCAACATTCAATGGCGGTTCGGTTGTACGGTGCTGTATCATGCATAAGCTTCATTTTGTGTGTAATGTCTGATAACCACTTCACGTCATCACCACTATAGCCAGATTCAAGCAATGGTTCAGTCTTAGTTCATTCTAAAACTGCCTTTACAGCTTTTCATTTGACGTTGTGTTTTATGCTGGATGCTCTGCCTCACTGAGTATCGAGGAGTTGCCTTTAAGTTACAATAAATTAACAGACTCCATAGAAATTTTTTTTTTTTTTTTTTTGCACCAGGATGTTACTTTATGCACTAGATTGCAGCAGAATACTATCCCAAGAGTTATTGGGGCTTAACACTATAAAGTATATCCTTAACACATCACCCCGAGCCTGACTTGGATTTAGCTCTAATTGCACAGAATTTGGAGACTGAGTCACGCTCAAAATTAAAGTCAAGGAGGCCAAATAGGCCAAATAATTAAAGCCATCGAGCTTATTGTCATAAAGAGTGGATACTGATAAGATCTTGACTGAAGGGTGGAAGAAAAGCCATAGAAAATGAGAAGGTATGGGAGTTGTTTTGAGGGGTCGTTTTAATATGGTCTGAGTAAATGCATTAGGCATCCCACACTGATAGGCAAGGACAATACCTAAAGAATGTAGGCAGGCTGTTGCAGATGAAAAAAATCTGGGAAAATATGAATGTGTGTATTTTCAAAAATAATCTTGTCTTCCTGTCTGACAAGGGACATAAAATTGTTTGGCCTGTAGTTTCTCAGAAAAGACAATTAGGCTTTTGGTTTTGAGGCATTGGATCCACATATACAGTAGGCTGCAGAGATCTCGATGTCCTAATTAAAGACCTCTCCAATTATTTTAGAGAATAGTTCAGCTATGAATTTCACTGGGTTTTTTTTTTGAAGAATGTAGACAGGCTTTTGGGGCTGACAAACTTATTTGTTCTTACATTACAAATCATTTGCTTCTTGCTGTGCCTCCTTTGTGCATTTCATTTTTAGCACCTTTGTGTATTTCTATGGACTTTTTTTGGAATTTCACTTTAGGGTCAGGGTTGGCTCAAGTGTGCCTGCCTGCTAGAGGTCAGGTTATCCATAAGTTGTCAAACTCACTTCAATTCAATTTGATTCAATTGAGTATCTCAGGAAGTCTATCCCAGCAGCAATGGGCACACTGTAGGAACCAGCATCGGACAAAGTGCCAGTGCAGTATAAGGTGCATACATACACATATTCATACTGTGCCAATAAATCTAGTAAATCACATCTTTGGCTGGAGATATGAATGAACTAGAGGGTCTAAAGAAAAAACCCAGGAATAGGGAGAATGTGAAAATCCACATTGGCTATGACCAGGCAAGGGTTTTAACCCAATCTTCTGCAGATGTGAAGTAGCAGTGCTGACCACTGCAATACCACAACATACTTTTTACGGTTCCCTATTTAACAGAAAAGAGCAAAAAAAAAAAAATAACAATAATTGAAACAGTGGTAAATTAATTGAAGCAGCTGGTAATCCTCACTTGTTGTTTAAAAAGATTAATGTATATGTAAGCTCAGTAAATTAAAAGATGCTCACCCAAGTGAATTGGAATCATCTATAGTCTATCAGTACACCTCAGTATGGTGAAAACAGAATATTTATGATAAGCATATCATAGTGAGGTTAATTAAAATTAATTAATTATTTCTTTGCAGTTGTATTCTTCCTACATTTTCTAGCTGTGTTATAACAGAATGTAGAACTACAGTTGTGAGTTGCTGGAAAGTTAAAGAACCCCATAGTTAAAGTTTAAAAAACGAATCTATCCAATGACAGTATAGCTTTTAGAATTGGAAAGCAATTTTGGAAAAGAGGAAGATTTGTCTAACAAAAGTGAAGCTATGAGAAAGACCCAAAAAAACAAAGAAAAGCAATATAAATTCTATAACTTAAACATGCAATGTACTGAAGTTATGTATTCTGGTACCATTGCCATATAAAATTGTGGTTGACATGGTTTATGAATAAGGACATTGACCCTCAAATAATTTATTCATTACTTCTGACCAAATGACTACCACATGTTGTAAGAAATTGTTTATCTGGGATTATTCTTCCTGAACTATGTTCTTCATAATTTTAATTTTGGCATCGCACTGCATAAAGTATGACTTTCAGCTAAAATAACTGTTTTTCTTTTATTTGTCTATCCATAGCATTTCTTGTAATAAGTTAAATTGCTCTAAGGAATGTTCTTTGAGTTTAATATTTTGATTTTTTGATTGGATAGCAAAAATAGAGCCATCAAAAGTGGTATTTCATCAAGCTTTTTGAGTTGCAGCCAATAGAAAGTAGCTTTTTTTCCAAATGCTGTAATCCAGAGATTCATTTAATATGAAATTATTTAGAAAAAAAAGGTTTCCAAGAAGAAGGCACAAGTTTAGTTTATTCAGTTTTCTTACTGCTAAACTGTTTTACAGAAATGGTATGTAGCTGCATCAATTAATCAATTGCAAATTGTATTTTTTATTTTCTAACATTTCTTCAGTGGAGTGTGTAGTAAGTAATAGGTTAAAAAACCTCGCTGAGAGAATTTAGCATCAGAAATATATTGATGTAGGAATATTAGACTATTCAGGGAATAATTGCTATGTGGGTAATAAAACTGTGCAGCCACAAAATAAGGAGACATTTCATATGAAGCTGCAGGGCTTATGCAGGAATTGTAGTTGCTGGATTCTTTATACTGTAAAATAATGGAGCCCAAATTTTCTAGGCTTTTGTTACTGTCTTAAATCATCTATAACTTGAAACACATTCTGTAAAATGTGAACATTATTTTCAAATTTCAGAATGTCTAGAAGAATTATCAAAAAACAATTAATAAAAATTGTAGGATACATAGGAGATTTGCACATAGAAAGCAGTGCTACGTCCTCACTAATTGTGAATATTGAACCTCATACTTTTTACCCATCTCACATCTTAGAAACACGACATATGTTTAGTAGATATTCTCTGCGGTGAAAGCTTTGGATCAGTAATGCAAAACACAGAACTCCTATGCAGCATTAGTTGAAATTATTTCAACAGACAATTTGAACTCTCTTGGCATAATGTATTCATGTTTTGTACACTCATTACTGTAGCCCACTTCTCACTGTAGTTACTTCTCACATATTTCTCCATGACTATGTTTGTTTATATTACATTTTTAAAAAGACAAAACCATTTTGTTTTAACAAAAAAAAAAAAAAAAAGCTAGTGTTTTCTACTAGTGTGCACAAACATCTGTATTTCCTTGTAGGTGATTGTTGGCCGATTAAGTTTTGGCCAAACAGCCAATAAACATCTAGCAATTCCTATGGATCTTGTTTTCCTACTTCTTATTTTTGCTTTACTCCCTTTAAAATCCTGAACACTGTAACCATTACCTAGCTATAGTAAAGTAGGCCCTGAATGTACAAAATAAAAGGCCACATATAGATAAACAAAGCATAGTACCATGGGAGTCACAGTAAAAGGGAGAGGACAGCTCCAAATGACAGTCAATGTTTGTAGAGCCCCTAGCTCAAGTTTATTAGACTTTTATTATTTATCTGAAGCAACACTGTCATGCCATGCTAAGCAGCATCCTAATATAGAAACTGTTGCTAATATGGTTATATTATATTGACACTTCTTGAAAAAATGATGAGAATCCAACTGAATCATACATTTCTTCTTGTGACTTTATTTAGGGCCTGTTTAAAAAAAGGGTTCTTGATTTTTTACAGTACAAGTTGAACATAAATGATAATCCACTAGGAAAGACACCAAAACTTAAACTGTAGTATTAGTAACTGCTGGGGGTGCAGAAGGACACCAATATAAGGCATTCTGTATCATATAAGAGAGTTCTAAATTATTTATGTCTGCATTCTTAAACAAAAATCATCAACCTCTGTTTTTTCCTTAGTTTTATGCATTAATCAATTGTTCTTTGGTTTGTCTACTTATACTGAACTCAATTAAGTAGGGTTGAGAATGCAATGTTATACTAGGCTGCAAAGTTTTAACAGACATGAGTGTTGCTGCTGCACAATTCCAACGCTCTGATCATGCATGGCCATCGTTTGTTAGAAGTTTCTCTTTTCTCTCCATGTCCACGTAGATTTTTTTCAGTCTAGTCTGGTTTTCCCACACTTCCAAACACATATATAACAAAATTATCAGGTGACTACTACAGGAAGTGTGTGTTTTGGGTATATGAGTGTGTTAAGGACATACCCTAGTTCCCTAAACTTTAACTGGAGAAAGCAGGTTCAGATAATGGATCAATGAAAGGATGATTATGCACTTCCATCTCATGACAGCTGTAAATACTATAAATACAAGTGCCCAAAAGCTTTTAGCTCATTCAGGTCTGTTAGCACCAATTCTTCTTGTTAATCTCTTTCTGAGTTGCTGCTGGCAATAATGTTTTAGCTTGGCTGAACACAACACAAGAGCACTGTGTGAAGAGCTAATAAAAAAGGTTTTTTGGCCCACTTTGTAAATAAAGTTCTACATTTCCTCTTTTACTCCTGCAGCCATGTTTTTTTTCTCTAGTAACCAAATCCTGGACTACAATAACATGCACTGAAACATCCTGGTTTATTTTGTCTATTGTTGTTAGTGTTACACCAGGTGTTACTAATTTTAAAAACAACAAAATATTTCAACTAAGGTCAAAATTGAAATTCATTTTTTTTGTACACTACTTTCATTTGTATTGAATAAGTATGAATTGTGAAACTGCAACGGCAAAGTTAGAACACTTGGAGGGTGCAGAGAAAATGCGCTCTCTCCACTCTCTCTCGCCGCTATAAATGTAACGTTCTTTCTTTGAACAGCTAGTTCTAAACCACCTGTTATTTGCTCCTCATCTTGACTTTCTTCAGTTTGCATATAGGTCAAATAGATCTGTGGATGATGCCATCAACCTGGGCTTGTACTTTGTGCTGGATCATCTGGACTGTAAAGGAGCTTATGTTAGAACACTGTTTGTAGGCTTCAGTTCAGCATTTAACACCATCAGTCCCTGAACTGGTAACTAAACTTCTATAAATGGAATTGAATGATTCCGTCTGTAAATGAATGTACAGTTTTTGGACAAACAGGAAACAGTATGTTCTGATGAGCTCCAACCTTTCAGACAGTCTCCATGTTAGTACAGATGCCTCTCAAAGTTGTGTTTTTCCCCTACACTATTCCTTGTACATCAATGACTGCTGGTCCACTGACTCTTCTCTAAAAATCACTAAGTTCACTACTAAATTACTAACAGAAATTAAATAAAATGCAGAAAGGAGGTGGCTCGCCTTTTGTCTTGATGCGCTACAAATAATCTGGTATTCAATACAACCAAAACATTGGAAATGGTAATTGACTTTTTCAAACAGCAGAGACAACCTCTGCCTCTAGAAATAAATGATTCTGCAGTCAGCATGGGGAATCTTTCAAAGTTTTGTGCAGACGTATCAATAATACTCTCAGCTGGGACATAACACCACTTTCATGTTTAGGAAAAGATCAGCAGTGGATGGGTTTTCTACATCAGCTAAAAAAATTAAGCATTTCCCAACCCATCCTAGTACAATTCTATGAAGAAATAATGGAAAGTGTGATCACATTCTCCATTGTTGCCTGGTTTGCTTCAGCAACTCTCTTCAGCTAAATGCATTGGGTCAGTTAAAAATAAAACTAACAGACACTTAAAGTAGTATTTCCTAAAGCCATAATAGCCCTCATAAAAAATTAATTTAGCCTGTCACCATTCATATATGAAGGCATGAGTGTCAGTGATAATCATTTTACAAGAACAAGAACTGAAATTAAGGCAAACAGAGAAATTAAAACTAAATAAAAAAAAAATAGTGATACGGGAATGAACTAAAACAAGAACGAAAATTAGCATTTAGCATTTACGTTCAATCCGGTTCAGTTGTGCAGAGGGGTTGTTTGCAGGTCCCCTTGAGCCTTCAGTTACATTGAGCTGTTTACTATGCGGTGATCTGTACATTGGGCTTACTATAGTCATGTGGGGAAAATTCCGTAAAGGACCATTGTTTGTTTGTTGAGCACATCTGGTTTGTCGGGTTGAAACAGTAAGCACGTGTGGTTGACAATGGCAAGTTTTGCACAGATGTTTTTGGGTAGAAAGCGAGAAAGTAACCTGTAGAAATACTGTAATTACAGCAAATGTAGCGTGCGAGAAGAAGAAAAGAGTCTGAGTTTCAGTGTAGAACCAGCAGGATCAGTACTTAGTGGAAATCCAGCATTTTTCTCGCACCATGACTGCACTTCATACAGGGACATGTGGTCTCACCTGTCATCATGAAAAGTAAAACAACTAATAATCATAACATAAAATATATTTGTCTACTGGTCTGTGCTATGAATTTATTTTCTGCATGATTCTAATAATTTTGATCATTTTTATAGTTAAAATTGCTGAGTTTGCGCATTTCTTGATCAAATATAGGGGAGGAACACGAGGCACGGCAATGACAAGATGAGCCGAGCCTCCCCTCAGACTGCGCTGTGCCTCACACACTTGGTTGATGCATGTAGTTGGCGTGAACCTGTTGCTGTCTATCTGTATGTCGCCAATATAATGTTTGCACACACTTTTATTTTACACCCTGGCTTTCCACAGTCTGCTAATATCTTTAATGAATGTGTGTGATATGTTTAGTCTTGCTGATCGGACATAAAACCGCAGCAAAAATGCACAAGGTGAAGAAGACAGTACCGTGTCGCACTGATGTGAGCCAGATGTGTGCTTGTTGCTGTTGTTCTTCTATGCAGAGGCTCTGGGTGCCAATAAGTTAGCAATATCAGAAAGTCAAGTGCTCTGCAGCGGTCTGTATATTTTTATTTTTTGTTCCGACTGACTGCCAAAATGGAAGATTAAGACTTTTAAAACTAAAGGAAATTAAGTAGGATGGACTTTAACAAGAAAGTGACGGAGATTTTCGTGTAGAAGGACTTAATTTACAAATAATAGGTAAGACCCTAAACGTTTTTCAATTTTATAAAAAAATGGGATCAGACTAAGAAAAAGACAATCTAATATTTAAAAACTACATTTTGACCTTAAATAAAATATTCTGTTGTTTTTCTTGTGTTCGTTTTGTTTAATTTTCTGTAGTAAAATTGATTAAAGCATCAGAATTAAAAGCTTTTAAAAACAACAAAATATTTCAACTAAGGTCAAAATTGAAATTCGTTTTTTTTGTACACTACTTTCATTTGTATTGAATGAGTATGAATTGTGAAACTGCAACGGCAAAGTTAGAACACTTGGAGAGTGCAGAAAAAATGCGCTCTCTCCACTCTCTCTCTCGCCGCTATAAATGTAATGTTCTTTCTTAGCCAAATATGTATCTTACCTATATGTGCGTGTAAAGAATGCTGATGAGATATGAATCATAACCAGTAGTCATTGTGCATGCTGCCAACTGAATTGTGAATAAGCTACTTTTTTGGGTTCATATATTTGTATATCTCACTCTGAAGGAGTCAGTGCCTCACCAGCCATGAACCTCACCGCACGTCACTGCTTCAGTACTGGCAGCAGAAATCCTCAACATACAGTCTGCTGGCACCAGTGGCCGAGGACCTTGTCTGTGTATCTGCATTACAGGGGGCACTTATTCTGTTTGATCATTGATAGTCAAGCTGTGTTTAACGGCATTATGAACCGTGAGTGTATTTTATTGACTGAAACATAAGTTGCATTGAAATGTGTGTAAGCCAACATTTGTGGTCTTCCAAAAGAAAAAAAAAACTAAAATTGTACTAATATTATGTAAAAAAGCCCAAACTAAATAAAATAAAAACTAAAATTTTAAAGACAGAACTAAATAAAAATAAAAATTAATTTTATAAAATTAAAACTAAAATTACAAATAATATCAGAACTGAAATATCACTGGTGTGTATGTGTGTGCATGTGTATACTCTATAAATACATAGTGTATGTTTTACTTTGCATACCATTTGCACACCTCCTTTGTAACTGCCCTTATTTTGCAGTTTTTTATGATGCAAGATATTTAAATTCAATTATTTATTTATTATTTATTCATTTATGTTGTTTTCTGGTATGAGCAGATCCAAAGCTAAATTCCTGTATATTAAATACTGGCGAATAAATCTGAGTCTGATTCTGAATCCAGCTCCTTGTAGGTTGATTAGCACATGCACTCTACTCTATACATGTCATAATAATGACCCTGTAAACCTGTTCCTGAAGAATCTTGGGCCTGAAGTAGACTTTACTTCACTAAATTAAATTTCTAAAGATAGTCCTACAATACAGTACACATAGTGTGTCAACCACTGAAAGAAAGAAGTGCAGCATATAAGAAGATACTACAAATCTGCTTTGCACAGTTTGCAATGGTTTCGAACCTGGTGGTCTTATCACAACATATTTCTTATTACAATCCACAGTGAAAATTCAGTACATAAATTCTTCATTTTAATTATACTGTCTCTTAAGGTGTCTGAAAGCTTTGATGTAGTAGTCCAATACTATATTTTTTCTAAATGAGTAATGGAAAGTGTCATTTTTTAAAATATATTACTGTTTGTTTCTATTTCTAAGATAAATAAAGTTCTCTAACCCTTACAGAGAAAAATGACTAACAATTTATACCTTAGCCACTTGCGATTAGAGCCCAGAATCTGGATGCTGAATTGGAAATGTGCCAGTTTCTTGTTGCCTTCAATGCCTCCATTGCATTTTGCATGTAAAAAAAGTTTTTAAAATTGACCCTTACCCCATGGACATTCTTTGCCTGTTTTCTGTCCTTTGTGTTACTGCAGCTCCACAATTTAAAGTACCTGCAGAAAAATACATATATTTATTCATTATTTTTTTTGCTTAATTATCTTCTTTAGGTATAACTCTGTCCTGTAATTGGTGTAACTGAGAAAGAGTAAAAGGTAATGAACCATTTCAAGACATACTATGTACTTTTTTATTTAAGAGAACAAAAACACAATAACACACAGTTCAGTCAAAACCACATATAATAATAATAAAACAGCACAGACCTTGTGTAAAAAATGTTTATTTCCACATGATGGCATACCTGATATGGTATACTAAGATAAAAGTAATAAATTATTACAAACATATTGAATTGGAGGTGCCCAAGTAAAGGTGAAACATTGTGTTCTATTTTGAAATATAAAAAGGGTATTTAGTCTATTGCTTCTTTACAGAGAATTATTTTGTGAATAGTTAAAGAGGTATGTGTACATTAAGACATACAGCAATCCAAATTTGACTCCCATGATGGTTCACAGAAAAACAAAGGGAAGTCTGCTCACTAGAGAAACACCAAAACCCAGCTTGAGCCAGACATGGGATTGTGATCACCTTACATCACCTGTTGGCCAGGCTAGCCTGGTCATCTGCAAGTATCTGGTCTGAAATGGTGTTCAAATATCCTGAAAGTGAAAGTAAGAGGTGTGTTCAAAAGCAATTTGTACACACATACAACCACCTATGGCACACCTTTCAGAAAACACAGTGGCTGTCATGGCATGTTTGCATTTGCAATTAGACAGTAACATTAAAAACCTTTAATTATTTTTTAGAAATGCAGTCAGAAGATGGATATTGTGTAGCCTTCTCCCTGATTTTACTGGTGTCGTTAGGAAGATTTATTGATTCAGGTATTTTGAGTACTGAAATATCCATTTCCTGTGGCTCTTTTATCAGCTTTCTTAACAGTAGTCCTTTTGATAGGGTGTGACACACCATTTACTTCAAATGCATATTTTGCAATTTATAATTTTCATGAATATAGTTGCCAATTCTTTCAAGCACACATCAACTCCTACGCCATCGTCCTAATGCTGAACAACAGAGAACACGCACAGCACCTGTTACAACATATCGTTCACGTGTGCCATTTGAATGAGGTCTTTGAATGTCAATGTATAAATCGGTTTCTACAGAAAGGTTTTTTCTTTCCAACAGGTTTTGTTCATTTTTAAAACAGGCTATGTTTATTTTTAAAATGTGCAAAGTCCTCTCTGCACATGCGACATACATTTATATGTCTAATAGGTTTTTTTAGGAGACTTTTCAACTGTACACAGTTCATTGAAAACAGAAGCTTGCTGTCTGCCAGACCAGGGTAACACAAGAGCACCTCTGATCTTTGTAGTTTAAAATCACCACTCCTACTTTGAGCACTGCCTTCATGAGACATTGGATTGGTTTAGCAATATGACACTCAGTGAACCGTGTAATTGCTCCCACCAAGTTTTAAGCACATTTCACTCATGGTTGTCTCCAGTCATATATATTATGCATCTGGCTACAGCGAGACTAAAATATTGAAGCAAGTCACTTTAAAAAGGTCCAAGGGATGGGCACCCTGCCATTCAGGAAGATTCCTTTTTAGGAAGTAAACTGCTGAAAATGATAACAGTGAATGATCACAGGACCTCATGCAAAGACTTATTAACCAGTGGAACATTGCTGAAGTAAATTAAGTGTACTGATATGACAGACTTTTTAAAATAAAAAATGCATTTCTCTTAAAGTCAGTGGAGTTTTTATTCTCTGCTGAGTATTTCTGGTAGTTGGCCCCATCACATGTTTGCAGCATTTAAAAACCAAAGCAGGGATATGACGTACATGACTTAACTGTTTATTTCATTTGCATATATGACTTCAAATATTGATGGTTTCCTCTGCTGTCCAAAGAAATACCGAGGGGTAATCAGTGATTCTAATATACCTTATGTGGCTGTGTTTGTGTGTGAGCACACACTGCAAAATTGCCAGTGAGACTTCAATGCTACTAAAGTTAAAATCTTTTCTAATGCTGTCTCTCAATAAAGATGAATAAACGCGAGTAACTGAAAATTATTTTGCTTTAGTAAATCTGAAATCTTTCTTAACATCTCAGCTTCAAGACTTGGTGACCTTTCATGATAAAAAGAAGGTTAAAAATATATGAACACAATAAAGTGTCCGTGAACTATAAATGGCACTATACCGTGCAAAAGCTGGTAGCCTAAACTAAAATGTGAAGAGCAAACGAGAAGTTTAAATATTTTATTTGTGAGAGTGTTAGGATGCAGCTTGTCTAAAAACAGTTTTTGCTACTGAAATGCAGGTTTCAAAGTGTCAGTTGATAACATTTACACCCTTGTAAAGTAAGATATTTGCTGAAATGTTATTGCTTCAGTTCAAGACTGCAAAAGATAAGAGATAATACAATTATTATTTCATTACTAAAGCCTCCACTAAGTTGTATGTCTGTCTGTCTAGCTGTATGTTAACACCACAAAATGCCTTCTGAATTAAAATAAAATCTAATACATAAAATTTAAAATCTGTGTGGATGCTTGTGTGTGTGTGTGTGTGTGTGTGTGTGACTGGTATACAAATCCACAACATTGGACCAAACTCTGCCAAAATTTGAAAGTTTGTAAAGCTCCCTCATTTGATCAGGGGAAGACCACAGACTATGTCTTGACAAATTTTTGACGCAATATATCAAAGTTTTAGAGTAAAGACTGCAGCTATTCAAACAACTGTGCTGTGCATAACTTATTACTAAATGTATTCAGCAGAAAGAATTTACTGCTCGGCCATGTGAGCAGGACCACCGACCAATGGCATCACATTTGGCATGAAAAGTAAGGTGTCTAAAGGAAGGAGAAAGGTTGGTAAAGCATAAGGAATACATCCTATATATAAGCAATTTAAAGCTTATGATAAACAAACATTGTTTTAATGTTGGAATATTTTACTCATTCACAATTACATCTAACATGTTCAAGAGTAAGCACCTCCAGTGACCTAATAATATTATTACTTGACTGACGTCTTCATCCAAAGCAGCTTATAGTATTTGTAACCATTGGTTATTTTTCTTTTGTTTTTACAACATGACCAAAGGCAGGTAAAGTGACATACTCATGGTCATGCAGTGCCAACAGAAAGATTTGAACCCTCAGCCTCAGGGTTTGAAATCTCAACTCCAGAGCCTGAACAACTACACCACACTACTTGCCATTATTACTGGCTTTTCATAAAAACAAATACAAATTTTGTATATAGAAAAATACTTAGTTACATAATATTTCTGATACATCCAATTAACTGACAACACTTACCAGGCAAAGAGAGATAACACGATTAGTGTAACTATAATTGACAAACCCACAATTTGAAAAATACCATAAATATATTAAACAGAATATAAATATAAGAGCTGCTGTGGGCTGGCACCCTGCCCGGGGTTTGTTTCCGGCCTTGCGCCCTGTGTTAGCTGGGATTGGCTCCAGCAGACCCCGTGACCCTGTAGTTAGAATATAGCGGGTTGGATAATGGATGGATGGATAAATATAAGAGTAACAAGAATTAGGGGTGCCATAATTAGCCCTACTGAAGCTGCTCCAAGAACTCATGTTTTTTATTTACTGCTTAGGGTCACTGTGTGTTTGGAATTTGCATATATTCCCCGTGTATAAAAAAAAAGACAAAATAATAGTGTACTTAGCTTGGTCAAGCATTTCATGATGTCATACTAACCGCTGAAGATCACCTGACCATCTTATCTTTCATAAACTGAAATGAATATTGACTGAACTCTGAATTTATCACTCTCCTGAATAAACACTCAGCTACTGTAGATCCAATTGACAATCAGCAGTCTCAAGGCTACTTCTGAGTCTCTGTTATCAAAGATATTAATTCTGCAAAACTTAGCAATGGACTGCATAAAAGAATGAGCTGTATATAGGCTGAAGACTTTATTGCATTCTGACAGTAGTGCCTGTAATGCTATTAAATTGTTCCATTTTAGCACTGACTTCTTTTTTCAGTGTGTTCTTTTCCACCACAGGCAATACACATGGTGATGGAATTAAATTCAATAGGGACAATTCTTAGGCACTTGTTTAATGGAAACCAGTTAGTGAATGTATTATCGCGGCAGGACTAAACTCCAAGCTGGTCAAAATAACAATTGTACAAGCCTATGCACAAACAAAACAAACCACAAATATTGAAAAATTACACATTCGACATACACGTCCAAGATGCGATAGTGACGTCATCTTGACAGTATACTAAATTAATGATTAGTAACATCAAAGCAATATTGGACACAGATAGAAGAGTTACAGTTTCAACTATTGACCCATTTGTTTCTGCTGATCAGCCACAATGGTGATAAGCTGTTATCTATCAGCTGCATTTCTTACCTCAGCATTGGGAATATACAGCATTTTTCAAACATGAGAAAATCACATGAACATTGGCAGATAGTAATGTCAAAAAATTAAATTAACCACACCTTCAGCAGTATGAAATGATGCTCAACCTGAAGACATTCACATTTAAAAAATGACCAATGTTGGTTTTAACCACTATCTGTTGTGGGTAAGATATAATGAAGCAAAAGAAAATATAGAGTATTAATGTTTGCATGAGCTTACACAAAAGATACATTGAAAGACAAAAATATCTGTAAAATGGGAAAAAAAGGGAAAGTGATGAAACCCTCTTCAGTAGGAGAAGATGAACCCAGAGAGAACAATAGATCTTAGTATCTCTTTGACAACAGAAAGGAAGAGAAAAATTAATAAGGATAAAAACAGATGGTTAAAAGAATCAGCCCAGCTGACAGCAGAAAGAAATGATAAAGGGACAGTGAACCAAATAAGAGAGATGACTGACGCACTAATACAAAGAAAGGATGGTCAAATCCTCTTAATTAGTGGCAAACACACACAAATACGTATGCAACGTAGAACACTTCAACAACACACTCAAGTAGACTGGCATATGACTTTGTCAAGAAACCAAACACTGCTCAGTAAAACACTGAAATAGATTACATCCTCTCAAGTTAATAGAGCTCTGCATAGTCTAAAGGAGAGTAAGGCAGAGGGACTGGATGAAATACCAGTAAAAAAAAAAAAATAAAAAATGCAATTGTGGAAAAGCCTAACTACCTCATCAATGTTATCTGGTATGATGAAAAGGTCCCAGAAGACTGGAAGCATGGTGTTATCATTGCCCTACCAAAGAAAGGCTGCCTCAGTGATTGTAGCAACTGGAGGGGAATCACATTTTTCTCTGTTTCTGGTACGGGGCACTATAAAGTGATGCACAATCAACTTAAAGCAGAAATAAACTAACACTTCTGAGAAGAATACGTTCGCTTTGAAGCATATTACCTTTACACTTCATAACATCACAGAACATTGTCAGATCCAGAAGCCTCTTCCCGTCTTTCAAACTGATTTCAAAAAAAGCTTTTGACAGAACCCATGATAATACATTGTGAAAGAATGCAAAACTTTACGATGTGCAAAATAAGTATATCAGTATTTTTAAATCTCTCTATTGGCCTACATATACGCTGATACAAGACAAAAAGCACAGCAGTTAGCCGACAAATAGACCATCCCATTATAATTGGGACTGGTCAGCATGACTACAGAGCTTTACATATCAAATAGTAACATGACGATGGTGACCAATGTCCAGATTAGGATCAGTGAAGCTAAATCAAGTACTATAGTAATAGAACATTACTATAGTAATGTAGTATAGTATAAGGGTTGGGAGGGACAGCTTCCAGTTAACCTTCAAAGAGGGAAAGACACCACATTTCAAAATGCATTAGACAACTAGCATCATACATTTTTTGCCAAATAATGCCATAAAAACACAAAATGAAGGTCTAAAGCACAAACTATCAAAGGACAATATTAAAAGAACATTAAATATTCAACACTGAAAACAGAAATGGAAATGAATATTTATGAATTTCAATTTTTTTTTTAGTGGGCATAGTACTAAATCACATTGTAGTAAGTCATCAACATGATTCAGAATAACGATGATGACTACTCCTAAAAAGTGAGAACTGCATACCAATTACCGACCAAAGGTTCATATAAAAAGGGCTCTAGCTTTCAAATCCCCCAGGCAGATGTGAAAAGTTCAGGCTATACATGCACACACGAGCAAAGGTGGGCCAAGAATTCTGCAGAGAGAATGTGACTTCCCCAGTAACTGAAAACAGGCTAGCTACACCAGATGCATGTACCAAAAATAACTATTTTTCTAGATAATAACATTTTGATTATGACTCCTAAGTTGAGTTTACTATAACTATTCCAACAATACAATAAACTGCTCTGGAAATTTTTTTTATTTTTTTTTTAAATTTTGGCCACACAACACCATCTGATAACCAAGGACCTGTTCAGAGATGAGGGGACCTTAAGGTAATGCCATAACAAAGAGTTGAGGCTTAGAAAGACACTCCTGTTTCCCCTTCAGGTGACTGCAACTTTATCTGAGGATATAGACCATTTGGAGACCCCACCCCATCAGACTCTGGACTAAACTGTAACAACAATAATGAATAAAGGGATCTGGGACATGATACAAATCAGAAAAAGGTGGAATTGGGAATGAGGTCCAAACAAGACCATGACAAAGATAAAACCTACTCCAGCAGCAAGTAAATTTACATTGGACAGAACACAATCACAGAACACAAACCAATACCTAACCACTCTCACCAGAGAAATTTAAATAGATCATGTCACCTAAAACACACATTTTTGTGTATGTTATCTAAATTTTAAGTTATACTCATTTTTAATGCTTAATGCATTAAATTCATTTAAACAATCTGCCTGATTCAAACAGTACATTTTTTTTATTTTTTCACACCGTTGCAAGGTTCTGTTTTTCTAACTGTATCCAAAATCTATTGCAATTAATGAAATACAAAACACAAAAAATGCAGAAATACATGTGCAACCTCCAGAGAGGATATCAAATTGCCATAATTATGTGTAGTTGCTCAGATGGGTTAAATGAATATTTGTACACTGCTCAATTTCATCTTACATCACATTTGCTTCCAAAGCATTTCTGAGATATACTGTAATTTTCTTTCATTGCTGAAACATGCTGTAATTGACGTTTACTTACAAAAATGTTCAAGTGATGAGAAGGAGAGAGGCCGGAAAAAGGAGAGATAGCTATGTGGTGGAAAAATGATGAGATATGAAGTGAGGAAGTGAGAAATGGGAAGTGGACCAGCTCCCTACCAAGGAGACAGTGTTGGAAATGGATTTAGTTAGGTCTAGTGAAGCTGCAGATTTATCAGGGTTCCCCTATTTTGTACCCACTGTCTACAATACATTGATCTCCATGACATTATTTGGGGAACTGAGGTCAGCTAAAGGGCATCCCTACAGGCCATGACAAGCAAATGGTTATAACATCTACAGTTTTTGGAGTGGTATCTTTAGCAATATTTAATGATCAGTGAAGGCGATAAGCAAATGTTTTGTGACAACAGACTCAATATTCTTGGGGGATTATAATTCAGGCACAACTGCATAAAAACATGCTATACATCAGATCCAAACAACCCATTCATCACACATAGGCTTTCACATGGAAAAACTGAAAGGTCTTGTGTTTCCCAAGACAGTTGATACTCCTATGGGACTGGTGTAGCGCCAGGTATTTCCAACATTGCAGTAGTTGCTAAGCAAATTCTGCTCTAGCCTACAGAAACATGCTAGCAAAGAACTTAGTACTAAAGGCTTGAAATACAGTATCTACTTTACACAAATTGTGATGAAGAATAAAAACATCCCTTATTAATCATCTCACATAAATATACACAGAGCGTAATACTGTATAATAACATTGTACCTTTATCATATTTGTTCCATGGCACTAAAGCCTTGAAATGAGACCTTTCAAATATTTAGAAAATGCAAATAGTAATACAATCTCCTCTGTCATCTTTTAAAATGCCTTAGATCTTTTTTTAATTATTTTTAAACTTCCTTCTTATCTAGGATGGTTATCTGCCTTACACTCATTACCAATAGGTTAGGCTCTGCCACCCCTCCTTAAGACAGTCTTTACTTAGATAAGGTGGTTAAAAAAGATAAATACATTTATTACCCTAACGTACTTTTTAATATCTTATCTTTATTATTCATTATTTGCTTATCAAGGTCTGTTACTTTACTTGAATTCACAAGTGATGATTAATTTCATGCATGTTTAATTTCTTTATTTTATTATTACTGCAACAATAATTGCAGGTTCTTCATTCACTTTATCTACACTGTATAGCAGGAAAGGTGATCAGAAGGCAGTAAACAGAAATAGATATGTTATATGATCAACTTCTATAAGTTGTAATCTAAATGTAATATACAGTATAGATGGCTGCTAAATGAATGCCATACATTCATTTCTAATTATGGTTTTGCATTGCTTCCTAGCACTGAATACGAGAAAGAAATAAGACTTGATAAAGTTTAAGCAATAGCATGTAGTGCACTTAACCTAAGCCTTATCTGGAACTTTGTCAATCAAGATTCTCAAGTATGCTTAGTGATCTTGCAAGCACAGTATGTGTTCCATTAATTATAATACATTTAAAAATCTCATGATCCCCTGTTGAGAGTGTCACTTTGGAATGTAAAAGCATTTTAATTTTCTCAAAACCACTTTTGTTAAAACTATATATACAATTCTGTTTGAACTGCTTGAACCTTGTGAAATGCTGTATGGAAACATAATATTCTGCTAATTGGGTCCATCACTATATAAATAAAATGCCAAAACAGTACAGGCAATGTATGAAAATGTCTGTTTTAACACAGACATAACTGTTTTTAGAACTGTTGTCAGTTGGTGAATATCCAGCACCTAGTACTGTTCTTTCAAATATGTAGTAAACCATATAACTGAGAGCAATGGTGAAAATTAAAATCAAAATCTATATATATAGATTTATATATAGATATAGAAATATATATATATAGTGGACTATGGCCGGCCAGTCATCCCAGCCAATACCCCCAGGCCGCCAGGGGGAGCTCTCCCTGCAGCATGGAGTTGCCCTGAATGCCAGCAGGGAATTCTGGACATTGGAGCTTTCATCCACAGACCTGCTGGATACCACAGGGGCCCCTAGAGGATGCTGCAGGGAGGCCCAGAGAATCATATGTGCCCTATAACCCGGAAGTACGTCATAGTCACAGCGACAGGGGAAATGACGTACTTCTGGGATGAAGAAGAGGACTTTTTATCTGATCCGG
This sequence comes from Polypterus bichir lapradei, assembly GCA_026402145.1. Classification (NCBI taxonomy): domain Eukaryota; kingdom Metazoa; phylum Chordata; class Cladistia; order Polypteriformes; family Polypteridae; genus Polypterus; species Polypterus bichir. The sequence continues at coordinate 9,648,426 of JANRMT010062832.1, read as the reverse complement.
AAGTGATAGGAAGTCACATGGACTGAAGGATTGGAAACACTTCCGGGTCAGGCAATATAAAAGGACTATGGGAAATCCCAGACGTTGAGCTGAGCTGGGTGGAAGGGTGGCAACGCGTCTGGGAGTGGTGGAGTTATTATTGTATTGGAGAATGTATTATTGTATTGTATGAGTATTGTGGAGAGGAGGGGTGCTTTGTGCACTGTGTATTCATAAAAAGTTGAATTATTGGACTTTTACCTGGTGTCTGGCATCTGATCTGAGGGTTCAAGAGGACAATAGCACCCTCTATCTGTCACTATATATATATATTATATATATATATATATATATATATATATATATTGTGAGGGATGGCTGCAAGCCCTGCCCCACCGGATTGCCCTCATGCTCAAGGGACAGGTGGAGACAGCATGCACTTGACTGCTAGATGGCAGCGCCATGGCCTGGACTGCAGCAAAGCCACAGATTCCCACAGGGCATCGTGGGAGTATGGAGATCTTTGACTCAGCCCTGATGGGTTCCGTAAGTGCTGCCAGGGGGTGCTGTTGGGACTACAGAGCCCTATTTTGTCAGGTTCTCACCTCACCCTCAAGCGTTTCCGAACCACAGCATCAGAAAACCAGAAGCACTTCCTGGCATAATGAAAAAGGGGCTGCCTGCCACAACTGCGGGAGCCAGAGCTGGGAGGACGAGGAGGAGAAGGAAAACAATGCTTGATGTGACGAGTGGAGGCAAAGAAAGAAAGAGAGAAGACAAAGAAAAGCAGTGTGCTGCTTTTTACTTGTGGTTGAGGTGTGGGAAATGATTCCCCAGAAGAGTTTCCCACAATAAAAACGTGTTGCTTATTGAGAGTTTTGTCCAGAACCTGTGTATGTTGGGTTTATGGGGAGCTGCAGTTCCCCCTGGTGGACACAAACATTATATATATTATATATACACACACACACACACACACACACACACACACACACATATATATATATATATATATATATATAATTTCTTTCTGATCATGGTATGACATTATAGCTTTTTAACTTCAAAAGAATCATGACAAGCTCTCTTGCTAAACTGAAAATGAATGCTAATCACGATGACCTTATTTTATGTTTGCAAGATGTTATTACACCTGTACACATACATTTTCACTGTCTGCACGTATCTATGTTAAATAGCTTCTAAATGTTCATTAAAAATCAAAATGCAGAAAAAAATGAAAAAGAAACCATCATAAGCTAACAGGTACAAAAATAAAACATACAAAACAGTTCAATAAAAATATGCTGTAAAAGCACAAAAAGATGGAAAAAAAGCTCTAAAAATGTAAACTAAACAGATTCCTTCCCAGATACCAGGTCCATACATGGTCATTCTCCATTTTATTATGGCTGTATTGGCCATGTGGGATCTTTAGATTGAGTAAGATTGCAACAAAACAATACAAACATTTTAAATAAAAAATATAATAACAATAAGCAAGAAAGTAATTTGCCGACATACCTGACAAAAACTTGAAACATGAGTCACAAACAACTTTTAAAAAAATATCTGAATGAGACAATGGGGCAGTATATCCACTGGATTGCTAGCTTAGTTGGCTGAATTATATCTTCTCATTTGCTACATTTAATATCAACATATACTGTAAGAGCCAAATGCATCAGGTTAATGTTAATGGTAAAATTATCTTAGTTTGCTTAGTTTTGAACTTAAGTATAATGTAGCCTTCACATAGATAATGGAAGACTTACTGTAGTTTAACGACCTATAAATTAAATGTAATGAAATGTTCATAATGTTAGTTCTGTGTCACAACAGTATATAGCTCTTAGATTGAAGTTAGCTAAAAAGAAACATGAATCGTTAATCTGATAGGGCATATAGTTTTCTGACCGTGATGTAATTAGGTCAAATATAGGTCCAAGTATAGGTGATAACAGATAGAAACATTAAGAAATGTAACCTTGATACTTACCATAAGGATTTTCCTTTTTTGTGTAAATTATCAACCTTTGTCCTTATTATTTGTGTGAACTGTTTGCTCTGAATTTCACTAAAATCTTTAAAATGAAAAAAACACTTTAGACAGTGGAGTTTTTGTACAACGAGTCATATTATTTCTGGTAGCTGTATTTGAACTGTTTGGAACTATTTGGAAACCCTTGACAAATACAATTACCATCGGATCACTCTAAGACAGGATTTTCCCATACCACTAACAGTTACAAAGCAGGCCAAAAATAAAGCACTCAGCAACTTTCTTTTCTTCCTCTCTCTGCTTTAGCTCTGCCCGGAAAGCTTTGTCCTCCTCCTCCTGACTCTGCCTCGCAGATTGAAACAGAGCTGTTTCTTTTATCCCACACCTGGGAATACTTCCAGTGACACGAGGTTGTGGCTCAGAAATTTCAGGGTATGTCTAAAGCCACGTGAAGTAGGGACTTCCGATACCATAGCCTCCCCACTGGCGAACCCCTTGGAACCCAACAGGGCTGTCTCCTGGGACTATTCCACCCAGCATGCCCTGTGGGTATCCATGTGGGGACCCCAGCCTGGGATGGCTGCCTTCCAGAGTTTGGGGAAAGGAACCAACATGAGTAAGTTCCTTTTCCCAGTCCTTCCATTAGAATGGCCCCCTGACCTCAAAGTATCAAAAACCCAAAAATCTTTTGAGCTGTGGCAGATCATACCTAGCCAAGGAGAGGAAGCTCACACGGTGAAGAATGCATTTGGATGGATGGCTGGTGGGCCATACAAGGAAATAGACAAGCTGGCAACAAACAGTGGTAAGCTACAAAAATGTATAGCTAATCATATATTACTAACAGAAATAGAGGATATGTTGCATCAATAGTACAATACAGACTTTACAAAGCACAGCTGAAGAAAAGGAAGAAACATCACAGGAAGACTTATGTGCATAGTCTCAGAGTCTGCAAGACTAGTTGATGGCCATTACTGCATAAATTTACCTGTAAAAGATGAGGCACTTAAGATGCCAAACAATCACTGCATTGTAGGACGTGCACTATTGGACTGAAAAGGAAAAAGGAAACTCAAAAAGGAAACTGATTACATTTCCAGATTACCAAGAAGACTATAAAGCTTTCGTGACAGGCATAATAGACAAAAGTTATGCTGTCTAAGTACGGAAAGAAAGCCTGAATCACATAGATGACAAAGTGGACTCTTTTGTAAAAATTACCAGTATACTAGAAGAAACAAGTTCAGTACATGGCCAATTTGTTTTGGAAGAGGTGGTCTAAAGAGTATTTCATAATACATCAAGCATGTCAAAAATGGCTTTTACCTAGCAGAAACTTTGAACTAGGAGAATGTCTTGATAGCAGACGATGTTGCCCCTCAGAATTCTTGAATAATGGTTCGAGTTATCAAGACAATTCCAGACAACAAAGATGCAGTCAGAACAGTTTGTGTGTAGACCAAAATCAGTACATTTTACAGATCCGTGAATAAACTGTCTGCTACAAGAAACAGCAAATAATTGAAAGGATATTTTTTTGTTTTATTATTGAATATGTACTTAGAGTTTATGAATAATTCTTGGCTCTTAAAAAGTAAATTGTAGTAATTTTCTCTGCTCCCTGCATAAAACAAATGTAATTTGCTTCTTAGTATCTGTGCAGTTAAGTCTCTGCATTACCTGTATTTGTTATTTCAAATTGCAAGTCTTATTGAAGGGCAAAAATTAAATGATTTTCATAAAGTTTATAACAGAAACATTTCAAAGCTGCAGAAACATCTTATTGTACCTAAGGTTTTGGGTCTAACAGCATGAGTACAGATGGAGGTCTTAGCTTATCACCTCTGAAGACCAAAGCTCAGGTAATGAGAGCCACGAACAAGCTAAGATTAACAAATTAAACAGTAGAAGAGGAAATGAAGTGTGATGTTATAAAAATGCTCAAAGAACAGGGGATTTTTTACTTGTCAGACATCTGAAGAAGTTGCTATAGCCAAGACAAAACTAACCATCAAACATGGCACTCACAAGAGGCAGGAACCATGAAATTGTCTGCTCCATTGAAACTAATGTTTTTCAAATTTTGTTTTTGCTCATCACTTTTGACAGTTATTTTATTAAACTTCTTATATATTTGTAATGCTCTAATGGCAATGTGTTTAATAAACAAATCTATAAAAGCTGGGAGTGGGCCAATCTTCTTCTTCTTCTTTCAACTTCTCCCGTTAGGGGTTGCCATAGCAGATCATCTTCTTCCATATCTTTGTCCACTGCATCTTGTTCTGTTAAAATTTGTATTGTTGTCCGCATATTGATTTGGCAAAATTTTACACCAGATGCCCTTCCTGACGTAACCCTCCCCATTGGGAGGGACCGGATCAAAGAAACATTGGTTTGTGTATCCCCTGTGGCTGGGTTGAAGTGGGCCAGTAAGAAAAAAAAAAATTGCATTGTGTTTCTTCTTTGCCTAATAATGATGAAAAAATTTAATGTCAGCTAACCTAGTGCGAAACTGGATAATGTCCCAGGAACTAATGAATAATGAAATGAAATATATAGTAAAAAATGATAAAAATCTAAACTTTTCATGGAAATGATTGTTTGAATTGCATGGATTTTACACTGCCATTAATAGGCAAATTATTCACCACATGTTTAAAAATAAAAAAATTCATCCATAAGCATAAAACTTAAAAATGTAAAAGCATGCAGTAGAATAGTTTGCCACATAGTTCCCTATACAAAATATTAGTTGCTAGATTAGACAAAGCAGTTCTGCTTCACTTGCTTTCTGTCTCAGAATTGGTGTTATGGAGACAGATGTGACAACCCCTTCTAGACAGGGGACTTAAGTGGGATGAGCTGTGCAGTGTGGTGGACCTGAGTAGCAGCATGCATTACCATCCCTTAGAAATGGCTTTGCTTTCAGGATTATCTCATATCCTATAAAACATCATTTTCTTTGTTAGGGAGAAAACCTTTATCTCCTCATTCTTATATGTGCAAGCTAACTTTCAGGCAAACAAACAATCACAAGATTTTAATTCTACAATGAAAGTGCTTGTCATATGGTTGCTATTATTGTACCATTTCTTGTGTTATATTTTAAAACCATTTTCCCTTAATAGGTTTTTGTTTAAATATTGTCCAAAAAATTAATTTATTCTCTGTTAAGTACAAAGATGCATCCACGGTTCAACTGTTGTTCCCTGGTCATTGCCTGAGATGAGTTTTGCACATATCCCCATAAAGTATGTGTGTGTGTGCTTTTCTCCAGGTACTTTAGCTTTTGATCCTGCACTGTTAGATTAAATACTTATATTGTTATGACAGACATAAATCTTTGTCTCCCACTGTGACTAATACCATGTAAAGGGGTAACGTTAACATGGATGAGCAAAGTAACTAAAATATTTCTTTGATTTCATTAGTTCAAAACCCATATGTCCTGGGTTATATTCACCATATTGTTTTAAAAATTTCTGCTAAATATATGAGCATTTAAAATTGCCTATATAGCAGCACTGGGAGTCAGAAATCTTTACTAATGGTACCTGGGAAATGCTATTATTTCTTCAAGTTTCTGCCTGTTTCACTCTGATGATCAATATACTGCACCACATAATGACAAACTTTAAGGAAGAACATTACATAATAGTAAATATATCATAGTAACTGGTACATGAAAACAGCATATACATTAGAAACAATGAGTATACTTTACATTATAATGAGTTAAATATGTAATAGTGCTCCAAGCTCTGCTACAAAGTTACGGTAGTAGCCAAATACATCTTTTATGACACCTTAATTGATATAGCTTTTTACCTTCTTTTTGCACACACAGAGAGAGTATGACTATCTTTCTAATTCTATTCAAATAAAGGAGAAATTATGCCATATGTACATTTATTTATTTAATGGACACTTCTTTCCAAAGTGAGTTCAAATGAGGTCAACATGATCAAGCATCAACCAATTAGGGGACTATTTTGAAACAAGAGTTACAAGATTAGGTTACAAAAATTGACCAAGACAATAGTAATGCACTCTGGATCGTAAACGTAAGCAACCATAAAACTCATTAAGGCACAAGAAAAATTGACCTTAACTTAACTACAAAAAGAACCTAGCATCAAACACCATTAGCAATTAGGTTTTTTAAACATGCTGAGTGAGTCAGCTGTTTGGATGAATATGTGCAGCTCTTTCCACCAGCGAGAGGCTATACATAAAATGAGTCTGGATCAAAATTTCATGCTACATGAAGGTGGCACCACTGGACAATGTTCATTAGCAGACCTGAGTGGGTGGGAAGGTGCTTGCAACCTAATGAGGGCCTCCAAATAAGTTTTTATTTTATGGCTGATCAGTAAAAAGTAAGGTTATATTTGCCTCTTGAACGAATCTAAACCTCATAGGTATAATTAGCTTGTGTCTTCAGAAAGCAAATCCTAACATTAATGCTTGTTAGTGGTATTAAATGCTCTTTTCCGTTTGTCTCTGTCTCCATCCCTGAACAAATTACACTACTTTGTAAACAAAATTTTGCAGAAAATTTTAGTGCTGCTTCTTAAAAAAAGCCCACCACAAACTGGACTGTTAGTTGATCTAATATATTCATTTGCAAGGCTGCCATTAATATTGTCTATAGCATATGTAAAGGAACTCTAGGCAATGCATAAGACACAATTGTAATAGCTATAAAGAGGCACTTTAACCAATTTGTTTTAACTAAACATGCTTGCATAATTCCAATATTAATTTGGTAAGTTAGACAATAAATATTTAAAACACATTTAAAGTATTTAAATTTGTGTTAAGAAAGTTTTAAAACAGCAGTCTTCCCAAGATACTAATTCATTTGTACACCACATCAATTTACTGTAGAATTGTGATGGTTAAACCAAGCATATCGCAAAATACTGTTTGGTTAAATGAAAAAATCTTATGTATACTGTAATTGGGAGCCTGAAATAAGAATAAGGGATATTTTATGGTGTGGGGTACCCTGGGTACCCCATTTAATGTTGCATTTTGGAACTTTTTGTTTTAAATTAAGTTGCTGCTTTGCTTCATGCAGGATCAAAGTGTATTCCATACTAAGCATTACTTTGTCTTGCTTATTAGTAGGTCTAAAGATACTATACTGGGTGGGGAGGGACATGTTTAAATAATGGCAAGAGAGGAAGTGGTGTTAGAAGGCATTGGCTTGTTTTGAGTCTTTTAGACTGAAGGAAAAAAGTAGGAAGTCCCCCAAACCCTTCCATCATATATACTGTATAGCAGTTTAAACTCTTGTGTGTGACAATATCTATCACATGATGTGATACAGGAGGAGCATAAAACAATACACTTAATCCTGCAGGGACGCCTGACTAGACCAGCAGTGTGAAACTGGCACCAGGACCAGACTCTACCCAAGTTCATGTTCTACCTAATAGTGCTAGTATGGTGAAGTTCCAAAAACACTAGTCAAATTTATAAATACACACTGATTTATTTTATTAGGCCCCAGATACAAACTTATAAAGAAAAACAAAAACAGTCACAAAAATAAATAAATAGATACAAACCCCCAGACAAGGATAGCCATGGTGCACTGGACACTTCTACTGTAGTCCCAGACTACCAGCTGGTGCAGCCTTGTTGTGGTGTGAAAATTTGTATATAAGTTGATAAATGTTTTGTATGTATTTATTTGTAACTTAGACATTAGTGTTATATAACTGATAAGAACAGCAATGGTCTGATAGTTAAGAACCCTCCCCCCTTTTTTAGGACTGACTCTTTGTAATTTTATGACAGGGTTGGGAGAAGAGCCTGAAACCAGTTTGGCAAGTGATTCTCTGCAGGGCTCTCTCAATCAACCCCCGCATGGAGGAGAACTACCTAGCTGGCAAGCTTCACCTTAACAAATAGTATTGGGGGCAGGTGTGAAACCATTGTGTCGCACCAGAAGTATATTGGTCTAAAGTTGCCTAAAGCTACTAAGTACCACAATGTCCTATTGGCTGTAGGGTTTGGACAGAGAGTCTATAAATCTGCTTGCTTTACACCTCCCTCTCTCTCTCTCATACAGTCTGATAAAAGAGCATCTCAAACACCATGAACTGTAAAAGACAACACAATGAAGAGCACAGCTCGGCAGCCATATAGAGACAGGCATTTGGCCTGTTCTGAAGAAAGCTGACCAAAAGTGATGCCTTAACTAGACATTTTAAGTAACAAGTCTGTGTGCCGCCTCAAACTACGCATCAGCATTTATCATGTTGTATTTTTGCCAATATTCACTTGTACTTTGCTTATTGTTATTATTATCAATAATACATTATTTAAGTTGAAACTTAACTCTTGCTTGTCTTTTACTACACCTAATTGTCTGAGGTTATAAATGCAGAAGGGAAGGTGGGGAGAAGTTATATGGTACAATACCTTATAAATAGTGGTAAGCCTGTGAGATTTGAGGCATTCTGATAAAGGCTACACATTAAAAATACAATAGGGGAAAGAACAGTAATATAGAACTCTACCAAGACAAAACAAGTCCCAAACACTCTTCACCTAGCTGGTCCTACGAACAAGCAGATAGATGAATCCCCCTGTGGTATAGCGGGTCCACGACTCATGTCAAAGGGCCAGTTTTAAATAAATAATCACCGCACTCGCGGCTTAGCGAGGGGGCGTGGTGGTGTGTGGCCGAAGTGGTTCCTGAGGAGTTTGTGATGTGGCCGTTTCTCACCTAAGTGCACATGTGAAAAATGGACCACATCCGTAATTGTTCCCAGGAGTTGCTGATTGCCACAGCTGCCACGTCCTCTTGATAAAGAGAAGCGCGAGGCGGGTAAGAAAGAGAAAGAAAAAAAGGAAGGAGAAATAGACAGAGGTTGCAGGAAGTAGTATGGAGAGAGAGAACCGGTGTGAGCGAGCGAGTGAGTGCGTGCTTGCAGGCGGGCAGCTGGACAGTGAGCCCAAGCAGGGGTGTTTGGCCGACACTCGGTGGGGCAGAAGGAAGCGGTCACTCCCGCTGAGTGAACAAGGAGCTGGGGTGACCGGTGAAGAAGGACAGCTGGCCGCGTAAGGCTGAGAAGGCAGCGGGAGTCGGGACGCTTGGGCGACGAATTCCCTGATGTGGGCATCCTGGTCGCCAGGGAAGCCAAGTCTCGGTCCAGTAAAGTAGCTGTACGGAGCCAGGGAACGGAAGGCAACTGGACAGTAGTGATGTCAGCTGCAGGAAGGGCGACTCTCCTGTTGAGAAGCCCGTATGGGAGAAGCAGGGGAGCCGCCAGATAAAGAAGACACCGGGCTGGCTTGTTATTAAAGGGTCTGCTTCCAGCATTGTTTTAACCTCGCTTTAAAGGATTGTTTTTTTTCTATTTATTGGATTTTTAACCACCACAATAACACATGTTTTTATGGATTATTTATTTAATGACTTTGAAGGCACTGCACTTTATTTATTTGAACACTGTTTCTTTTTGTTGTTTGTTTTTAATAAAAGCACTTAGCATTTTTTTTACACAATCCCCTTGCTCCATTTGTTATATTGTGCCTTACTGCCGTGCTCATCGGTAACATTACCGACGGTGCAGGGTTGAAGGGCTTCCAGAAGCTGAGTGGAATTATGCAGTGAATCCGCATCGTCACAGCCCCCAACCCCCATGACACCATGCAAAATAGGAACATCACAGTTGAAGTGTCAAACCAAACAGACTAAATTATTGATTTCTATATAGTTAAACCAATACAAGCATCTCTCTCTTAGCTATTCACTACAAGCAAACATAAAAAAAACTACACAGCAATCAATACATACAATTGAATGTTAAGCAAAAAAGGAAAAAAAAAAATATCAATACACACAAACCAGACATGTGCCCAACACAAAATGCTGGAAACAGCTCTACAGAGGTTTCAACTTTCTTCCATTAGATCTCTAAACGAGAAAGTCAATGTCCATTGGTTTAATCAGAAACTACTTACAGCAACCCAATTAAAAAAAGAAGTACAAAACTTGACAGTTACTCTCCCCAGTTTACCTTTAAGCCTCCACACACTGAAAACCCTGTCTGTTCAGCTTGTGAGGGTGTAGATTTTTACTCATTCTCAACGAAGCAGTGCTTTCCTCGTTTCTTAGTTCCTGCACTTGACCAGCTCATCTGCACTGCTTTAGATTTACTTCCAGCACAAGAAAAGGAAAATTGCTTCTCCGTGCCTCCCATCCAGCTCACAACAGCTGTAGCAGAAATCACACTGCTCTCCTATGCTTGACCTCCTAATATCCCTCAAAGTAAACCTCAACACAATCATAGAATGCACAGACCCGCCCACCCTTATTACCCAATGATATCCTGTGTTTCATATTAAAACATAAATGCCCTAATTGCCCAAAGGCAATAGTCATCAAGACTAATTAATCAAATATTAAACACTCTAAAACAAGTTGAAGGTAATGCTCATAGTTGCTATCAATACATTTAAAATAAATAAAACAATTCATTTACCCCCACTTAACCATATTCCCCTAGTTCTTACATGTGAGATATCTATTTTTTTCCATTACAAAACCCTAGACACACTTTCAGTGAGAAATATAAGTTTTCAGTAACGCCAGGCTAAAATCTATATATATATATTTTTTTTTTTACTGTGGACTTAACTTGGAATACTTTTTTACTAAATATAAATGTCCACATCTTTAACTACTCCAGAGTATTTTCTGTTATTCCCCTTCAAGTGTCAGCTGGATGAAAAGGCTGTTTAAAATTTGAGGTTTAAAGCAACCACTGAAATGAAACATACTCATTTTGGTTAAGCATACATTTTAAACTTGACGTTTAGGATGCTGAACTCAAACATGACCTGAAGCACCACATAACATTGCATAATTCTTTGTTATGCCAGATATGAAAATCCAAGCAGCTCAGTTGGACCACATCACAAACACTTACCACCTGCCTTTTTATCTCTAGCTGACCACTTTGAACAGGCTGCTGAAAAAAGGAGAGAGATAGTACCTGCTAAGATGTAAGTACCAACAGACCAGGATATACACATGTCTTTTGACAAAGAAACTGAAAACAAAACAAGTTTCTCAATAGACAATGATTTGATGTGAAAACCATTATCACAGCTGGAAAAGAATTTCAAAAAATTGTTTACTAGGGTGCCCTGCGGTGGGCTGGTGCCCTGCACAGGGTTTGTTTCCTGCCTTGCGACCTGTGTTGGCTAGGATTGGCTCCAGCAGACGCCTGTGACACTGTAGTTGGGATATAGCGGGTTGGATAATGGATGGATGGATGTTTACTAGGACATTATTATTCAACCACAGCCAAAACACTACAACAGAGTATCAAGCTGTGATGAGCAAGCCATAAACTTTAAACCTGAACGACAAAACCAAAATCGGAAAGCTGCACTTGTTTATGGGTTAAATCCATAATCTTAGACAAAGGACTACTGGTGCAGCATTGGAACTCATATGGGAGTCTTTGTGATGTGAATTGTGGTGATCCTTGGGAGTCAGTCCTTAGCAGCCATGCAAGTTCTCTGATCAACCCACAAACCAATCAATCAACTTTATTTAAAGTGCACAATCACATGCAGAATGGTCAGAACAAATAAGTACACATAAGAATACATGGTACAAAATATTCAGTAAGCAAGTGAAAAACAGAAGTTAAAATAAACAATGACATCAGCGTTGAAGGAATAATACATAATGACATTTAACATTAAAAACACCACGTTAAGGGATACCAGCAAATAAAAATAATAATTTAACCATTTAAAAGAATGTTTCAAGATGATAGACCAGACTGAATTTTAAGGCAGTTTGTAATGAACAGAGTGAAGGTAAGTCTTGATTTAAAAATATCAACTGAGTGTGATTCTCTGACCATTCTAAATATAAGGTGCACAGTAGGTAAATGCTCTGTGACCAACTGATGTTTCCTTAACTGGGGTAATGACTAAGAGACCAGCATTAGGAGAGCGAAGAGAACATATTGACATATATGGTATAATAAGCTCAGCTAAGTAATTTGTAGCAAGTCCATGCAATGCTTTAAAAGTTCAAAGAAGGACTTTAAAGTCAGCTCTAGCTTGTACTGGTAACCAGTGAAGAGAAGCAAGAATGGGTGTTATATGATACATTTTTTGTTGTTTTTGTCAGGATTCTAATTGCAGCATTCTGAACAAGCTGAAGACTTCTAGTAGCTCAACTATGAAAACCGGAAAAAATGAGTATTATAATTATCAAGTTTAGAAGAAATAAATGCTTCTATTTATGTTTGAGCGTTATGCAAAGACAGAAGAGATCTGATTTTTGCAATATTAATAACATGAAAAAATGCTGTCCTGGTAATAGCCTTGATATGAGACTGGAATGTGAGATGATCTGTAGATTTTTGACGGTCCAACTTTCAGAAATACTACAGCCATCAATATCAACACTCAAGCTCTCACACAATTGTCCATATTTGACTGGTCTAACAATCAATAACTATCAGCATTTAGCAACAGAAAGTCTAGACCGGTGATTCCCAACATGGGGGGCAATTTGATTTTTTAAATTCGAGAATTTAGGTACGTTAAACAATTTATAAAATGAAAAAACAGAAATTCACTGTTAAAAATTATAAAAAAAAAAAAAATAAATAATATTTATTTTTTACAGGGACATTTATATATTTATATAAACATAGAAGGGATGGTGAAGAACCCTTTAATTTATGATTTTACAACGACTTGGGTTTTTCTACTTAGAAATCATTTTTACCATTAAAATAATATGAATTGTAACAATAATTATAACATTCTGCAATATAACAAAAATACAAAATGATTAAAATATTACAGAAAAAGTTGTCATTAAAGCTATTTTACATTTATGAATATTACATCTCTTATTACATGTCTTCAAAACTGTACTTGCTGTATTTTCATATTACTTCATATTATATATATTTTTTTAACAATTTCTTAGTGATTTCCTTGTCAGTACTTCAACTATCCATTCCCTCTTGTTTCCATGTTCTTTGGAAGCTTGTTTAGACCAAATTAATGACATTATGGGCTTCCTCCACGTGAGTAGGAGTTCACTTTTCAAATAGGTAATAATAAGAATAAGGTATATGTTACAGTGGGGACATAATGATTTTAGAGAGGCCTAGGTGGGGCATAGCAAAAAAAATGGCCTGGAACCACTGGTTTAGACCCATCCATTTTTTTAAATTTGTAACTGATGAATCTCTAAACTTAAGAAAGGTAATTTGGCTTTACAGGTGTATATAGCTGCACATCGTCAGCGTAAAAATGAAAATTAATGCCATATTTACAAATGATAACACACACATTAAAACACACACATGAAAATAAATCCTGAAAAATTCAGCTTTCAAAATATTAAAGTGTCATCAATAAAAAAAATCATAACAAAAAAAAATGTTTTCAACCTAAATGGATTTTCCAATTCTTAATATCCATTAATCAACTTCTTCTTTTACAAACACTGACTACAGATTTCTTAACATCCATGGAGCTCCAGTTTTTTGTTCCATTACATAAAACCTGGTAAATCTAGACTCTTAAATCTCTATTTTTGTCTAAAGTTATTTCTTTATCTTGTGCATAATTTTATTCTGGACTGATTTTATCTTTTAAATACCATCCTACATTGTGATTTGCCATCTCATCTTTTAATTCATCAGACAGCTCATCATGGAAAACTGTAACTAAAATTTGGTTTTAAAATGTATAATATAATCTCCATCAGAGATTACAAAACTTATTTTATATTTATCTGAGCCAAAAAAATCAGTTGTATTTAAAGATAAACTTGCATTTCTGAAAAACTCTACAAATCTTTATATACCCAGTAAAATGTTCTAGATATATTATTTACATATCAAGAAGCCAAATGCTTACCTCCTTCAATGCATTAGAGCTACAGTATCTTTTAAAATCAACTATAGGTGTTTTAGTCTTTTTTTCTATTTTATTTTGTAAGCCTCTGTTTCAAAATGAGCAAAGGCCTGCATAATTTTTTCTTTCTATTTCAGATGCAACTGATATACAGGACATACCTCTGACTAAACATTCAACAAGTTAAACATGTTGATGATAAAGTTGGACCATATTTTTTGTTTGTTTCTTGAATGCTATTGCTGTCTTTGTTTTTAATATTTTTTAAAATTGTTGTACAAGTTATTGCATCACTATCATTGGCACTTTTATGGGCACTGCCATTTTCTGTATTTGCTTCACATAGGTACTGTACCTCCAATTTGTATATGTTTTTATGGGTGCAGCCATTTTGTTTGTACTTAGTTGCTATGATGATGTGCAGCTGTTATGAACATAATGCATATGCCGTGTGACCTGTGACATCACGATGTATAACATGGTCACCAACAAAATGGTCTTCTAAACTTAATAAAAGCTTAGGGAAGACTCACAAGTGACTACTGCTCAAGCAAACAATTCAAGAATTCTGTTTTTGCTGTATTACAATTCTCTGTATCTTTATTTTTTCCTTGATTCAGTATTTTTTTGTTTTGCTAGACCACAGAAGTTGCGTAACACGGCTTTGTTAAAGTAACACTGTTTATTATTACCTCAAGTGTGATCCATTGTCCAAGTATTTAACTTAATTTCATTTATACCTTTAACAGAGGTCGCCAACTCTGGTCATGGATTGCTACTGTGGCTGCAGGTTTTTCTTTGTTTCATTCTGCCAATTCCTGTTAATTACACACATTATTAAAATCCACAGCTTATTGGTGTTCTGCCACAACAGACATTAAGAAAACTGCTAATTTTGTTTTTGCTAAGACTCCACTCAAAATGTTTTGTGGACCTCAACAGATCACCATTACTGAGACCTTCACCCTAATTTATTTTCAGATATTGCATGATGGACACATGTTGCTGGTCATGTGTTGGCTCGTTTTGAATGTCTTTATTGTTTGGCTTCTGGTTAAGGAAAAAAGAAACAATTGAGGGGTCTGAGTCTTAAATAGCAAGTCAATAAAATTAAGGCAAAACAGTTAACTAGCAGCAAAAACTGGTCACTAATTATGAAAAGAGCTTTAATGATAACCTGCAGTTACATTAGTGCTCCAGTACCAAAGTTGGAGGCCCCTGCCTGAAGCGGACCAGGGTCAAAATCAGACATTCCAAAGAAATACCAAAATAACAAAGTCCAATCCCCAAACCCAAAAAGAAAGTCAAACAGAACATGAAAAAGTCCTGTCTACCAGATATTCTTCTTAAGCTAGCTCCAGACTTCAGGACAATCCATAAACTTGAATGCTGCTGCTATTTGTTGTGTGTGTGTGTTTTTCTTTGAAATCTTTTAGCTCTAGCGTAGACTCAAGATGTTCCTTTGTAGAAGTTTCTGAAAATGCCAAATAGCTTTGTCACGTCCTCTTTTTGACGAATAGTTGTTTGTCTGATAAGGTTGTGCTGCGCTGGCTGGTGAAGGCGTCCAAAACAAAAGCTGTCCTGCATCCCAAAGACAGGGAAATAATGTCTTAATTTTTTGGAATATATATTTTTAAATTTTATCTAAATCTTAAACCAATGTATTTACTTTGCTACATAATCTTGCTCTAGTCATATGAAGTTCTATAATTTACTATTTAACATTAAAGATATTACAGCATTGTATTGTCCATTGCTTTCAGCTACAAATTATTTAATATTAATTGCTTAAAAAATCATTTAAAAAATAGTTCATGTTATTAGAATTTTCATTTCAAGTCTGGACTGTGCATTCCTATAACATATTCCTCTGAGGCAGTTTGTATTAAGTGCATCTTTTCAAGAATAACCTGCAGAAGGTCATACTAACTGCAGTGCCCACTTTATCAATAAAAATGCATCGTTCTTCCTAAGACAAACTGTCAAAACTGAGAAAAAAAAAACAATCCTGGCACTTAAACCATATTATCTGAAACTAAACTGTAGAAGTAAAAGCATACTACAGAACCTTTACGTCAATTCAGTTTTTCTTTTTTCAAATGATTGATTAAGCTTTTAGGTTTACCTAACTGAATTGTATTAATTAGAAAATTAACACAATTTCCTTTGGTTATTTAATCTTCCTGACATTCTATATGAAGTGGTTTACTTTTTATGTATCACCTTACTGTATGTAAATCTCAAAGGTGCAAATTACTGGAAATTCCAAAAAATATACAGGATTCAGAGTCTACAAATTGGCAATTTATAAAAATTTAAAGCCTTGAGAATGCCTTATCACCAATATTGTTTGATTATCATTTTAGTTCTGTATTAGCACTAAACAGCTCAAATAAAAGTATTTGGCTTTTTAAGATACTTCACAACATTCAAGTCTGAATCAGTTGATACCATGTGGACTCAGCCCTATTAATGATACTACTAGACTCTGAAGTCTAAACATTTAACAGTCATGCTTGATTTTAGCTCTTACCATCTGAGTGGCATTGTCAATAAGCAGAAATAGAATTAAATCATGTTATGATTTGTAAAAATAAGAGGGAGATCAAGAGTGTAACGGTTCTGGAACCCGCTACAGGGAAATGTGGCTTGGTTAATACTAGGATTTTGTATGGTATCTCTGACCCTAGGAAGTCGTGTGGCTTTATAAGTTTATGATAAAACAGGTTAAGTATCCCTAATTAGAAATGCCTGGACTGTAAGTATTTCAGATTTTGGATGTTTTTGGATTTTGCGATATTAGCATATAAATAATGAGATATCTTGGGAACACCCTTAATCAACAAGGGAAATGAAGCCAAACCAGCTAATGCATATAATAATTCATAGCACTGAGTCAGTATTGTAATGTGCATTGACGTGACAAACATATTAAACAACTTTCCACAAACCTTTCATTTTTATAAATCTGACCCCAGGTGTGGAATTTTCCACTCGTGGCACCCTGTGCTTTCTTTTTGTTTTTTGGGTGCCGTACAGCACCTATGAACTTCCTTGAAGGCACAGCATCTATCCCATGTCACAACCCCACGACTGCCTCCCTCAATCATCAATCATATGTTCTAGCTTCGTGGTGCTTCACAGAGGACCATACATCCCCCCACAAGCTCAGAATGAATAAATATTTTTGGTATCTGTACATACAGGGCTGCCACCTTTAATGTGGAAAATAAGGGACACCCAAAGACCACCAACCCACAAATCACTAGGTATTGCTATAATATTTGAGAAAAACAATACATATTGTTTGAACTGTTATATTGTAAGACAACATACCAAAAATACTAACATTTACACAAACAGTCAAATATTAAAAAAACAAACATATAATCATGGTTCAGATTTTGTGAACAATCAGAACTGTTATAACAGTGTGACTGTGTGATACACACAAGTGAGCCCCACAGTTTTTACCTGGAGAGGAGGAATCATCATTTGGATTGAAAATGCATAGAGCTTAGTTTTTTAAATAGCAAAGGATAGTCTGAAAAAAACCTTTCAATATGTATCATGGTTATAGATAATGCAGGATAGACTGATAAATGGTACTTTATTTAGATATTTTAAATTGTATATTGTGATAGACTGCATCATTTATTAATTAAATTAAATTTTAGTCCATATGGTTGGAAATATTAGCATGATCAATTTGGACTGATTATTGCCTAGTTTTATTGGTAACCTATAATATAACCTATATAATAATTCATATAATATTTAATATAGTTTAATGTAGGATATCATTTAGAATACAGAAGGCAACATACAATCATTCCTATAAGGAACGGAGCAATTTCAGTCTGTGTCATCTGCTCTTTAGCAACCTAGACATTGGTAGGATCTGCACCGTACTGTTCTGGGTCAGCTATCTTTCCAGGGACATGTCTGATGCACTCACCCCAATAGCCTTTTCTGTGGGCAAACTTAGATTGGCAGACTTTACCACAGTAATATTTACACTGCACGTACCAACCTTTTCTGGATGTTCCACTATACTGCGTGATGTGACTGTATTTTATTTTTATTTTTTTGTATTTATGTCAATGTGTGAACACAGAATAATGGCAATGATGAAACGTATGCCCAGTCCAACAGAGTACACAGATGTAGGACAGACTAGCATAATACATTTTGTCAAGCTGGAACGCAAGTCTCAGTTTGCCTGACAGGGTCCCTTGCTGGAAAGCAGATCTGCTCATTATCTGATACTTGCATATATACTGTACATCTTTTATTACTCTTATAAATAAATTGTATTATATTGTTTATTTCAACAATTACATTTAGGGTTTTTGTGAAAGTAAGTCTTTGGCCACGTCCAAACCACAACAGAGAAAGTGAGTGTTAATGTAGACTTTATCTCTCTTTACATTTCTGGTGTACTGAATCAGAGAACCCTCACTCAACTTATATTTAACTTGTGGGAGCATCTTGGTGATTGTTTTGATTATTTTCCAGCATTGCCTAAGCTAAAACTAACAATAAATTAACTGAGTGACCATATACCACCCCTCCATCCCCCCCCAAACTACATTATTTTGCCATCATGAGGTGGACAAATTAAAATCCATTCTTTTCCTACAAAGAGTCTGTCTTCCTATAATGTTAGCGCATAACAGAAATGAAAGTTTGAGTCCTGGTTGGTTGACATGAGTTGAGTATGATCAGAGTAGGTGTCACATAGGTTGCTCTTTTTTTGTAAATTTGATGTATTAATGTGCCATAAATTTGATGTAAGCTTGATGTATTACCATGCACAAAAAAAGAAAACATCCATATAGATTCTCATACTAAACAAGAGCCTGGTGGTGAAGCAAGAAGAAAAGTAAACACTTTAAACAAGCCATAAATACTGTAGATGAGACTAATGAGAATGATCTTAAAGGAGAGTCAAGGAAGGGCTGGTATCACCACTTCCAGCAGCTTTAGATTCGACATGCAGTCCAATTCTGTGGAGGCACCTACATAGACGTGAACAACCAACAATATGGAAGACAACGAGACAAATGCAGGAGAACAGTCAAACAAAGACAAACAAAACCAGACCTGAACATAGGACCCTCTTTAGTTTTTTACTTCATTTAACTCCAAAACAATCAGTTACTTGCAGTATCACCTTTGTACAACAAAGCTGCATAAGCTTTTCAAATTTTTTAATTAATGTTCATTAACTGCAATATCAGAACAAAAGTTGAATATCAGCAGATGTGATGTTGCACTCATCAGTTTGTTACATTCATTGCAATCTCCAAACAAATAAAAAAAAGGAAGATGAAGATGACCTGATAAAAAGTTTTGGACCTTTTTTCACATTCATTTCTCTACCTGTTTAATTATTTGCATATGTGATGTTCATAATTTGTAAGTATATGTGTGTGCCTGGTGGGGGTGTCTTTGGTAAAGATAGTGAGTTTGGAGTCTTAATTACGCTTTGATTATTAAGACTCTGTTGTTTAAACAGATATAGTCAGCACTTATTTTGTCCAGACTTATTAATAACTATCATTTCATTGTTACTCTCAAGAATATTAGTTAGGTGAACACATCATGCAGGCCCAAATAAAAGTGCATGTAATGTAATTGTCCTCAGTTTTAACATTTTTCAGGACTTTTCCATTCCAAAACTGTTACATGTAATGTTATGGCAGTAGGAATGGCTTGTCAAATAGCAAAGATAATTGGTGTACTTTCGCAAGTCCAGAGTCTGACATTTATAGGTCAAAAACAGGTGGAAACCAATTAATGGCTGTAGATATGTTTTCATTTTCCCTGCAATAACTTTTACATTTAGTTGCTGTAAGAAAAGTAAACATGACTTTATTTACAAATGAATTAAATTTCTTTCTTCAATGGAATGGACATGTGCCGTGACTGAAAAACTGAGCTGCATATGAATGGTGGGAGGAGGGGATGATGCAGGGACAGTTACACTGTTCTTGCCTTCTTTTCTGACACTTTTCATTTATTAATAGCGAAAAACCAAAAGTACAACAC
The DNA here is from genome assembly GCA_026402145.1 of Polypterus bichir lapradei. Taxonomy (NCBI): domain Eukaryota; kingdom Metazoa; phylum Chordata; class Cladistia; order Polypteriformes; family Polypteridae; genus Polypterus; species Polypterus bichir. Next base: position 9,628,463 of record JANRMT010062832.1, on the reverse strand, counting down.
TTTTAAACAGCAAGGCTACTAAACATAGCCCTATAACCAGACTTAATTTTTTATACACAAATGGGCAATTTAAACCCTTCGGTGATGCATGTACCCTTTCTACATTTCTTTGGATGCAGATTCAGAATACGGTTTGCCGATGTGGACAGTAAACTTTGGAGGCAAATATAACAGAATATCTTTCTCATAGAGGGTACGGTTAAGTAGTAAAAGCCTGCAATGCAAAATAAAAAATATCCAATATAATTATTAGTTTTGGGTGTTTTGACATGTCTTCTTAGGGAGTCAAGGCTGAGAGTTCTGTCAAAAAAACAGGTCCTGTTAAAGCTATTCCTCGTGTACAGATTGTAATTGTGTGTGATTGTGATTGTGTGTGTGTTTGGGCTATACAGAAAATAAATTGTTGTTGTTGTGGTTTATCCTTGGTAATTCCAGTCCAAAACCATTAACTCAAAGTCTGGAATAGTGAAATAAATATTATTTGGCCTTCTGGGGCACCCCAGGAGATGCCCATGATTAGGGAGACTCTGTATAGGGTGTTCATAATTCTGAAAGTGATTCTATGGATTACCTAAGTAACAGTCCAACGGCTGGACTTTATTAACTGCTCACCGGCTTCTTGAAAACAAGTATGTTACTGAGAAGAGCAAAGCTTCAGTGGCAGGGAGGTGGTGTAACTGGAAATACTCAGGAAAGAACATGGAAGTCCATGAGTGTCATTTTGTATTCTCTGAGATGAACAAATGAGCTAGGCATACAATGAGATGAAAGGCTGTATCTTTCATGTTTGGTCAATTTCAGTGACATAGTCCAGTTTCAATCAAACTTACTATTTCAATATTTTTAAGATATTGGTCTATTTTTCTACTCATGTTGTGGAAGCATTTAGGAAAAATGTAATTACATTTTTACATTGGTATCTTGATGTGGCTCTTGATGCCACTGCTCTACTGCCAAGCTGCTCTCCTGCCTAAGGAAAAGTAATTTCAGATAAAGGAGCAAAGGAATCCATGAATGGAAAGATTCTCTCATCTGATTGGACAGCCCAGCACAGACTCTACTATAGAATGTCCAGGAAGGGTAGACGGTTACTTGACCAAGGACTCCAGGACTGTGAATTTATCTTTGATTTTCTTTCTTACAATTTTCATATCCTCTGTTGTCAACTAGACAATGTTCATTGGTTAACTAATGGACTGATATTGTTGGCTTCCATTTATGTTAGTTTCTGTTTTGTTTTCTGTGTATGTTAACAAAGCTGTATCTTTATATGTATTAACTCTGCATTTAGTAATTAGTATAATCTATACTTGTATTTTACCTAAGAATTTCTTTACAGAAGTGTACACCTACACTCACTATAGAAAAAAGATGTTTTATTTTGTACATGACAACTGCAACAATGATAAACAATGAATAATTTTGTATATCTAATAAATCCCATTCCTTGAAATTTCTAATGTAAAATTAAATGCCATATTTAGTTATCTTCCTGACTCATAAATCTTCATATTCACAGTCTGTACCAGAAATGTTCTTCAATTATAGAACTAAAGAGCAGACTGTAATATTTTTTTTCTGCAAATGAAAAACAAAAAGGTTTGAGGAGATCTAAGATCCTTGATAGTACTAAAACAATCACCTAAGTTAGTCAAGGAGCCTGAGGACTGATTGTCTAGAAGAGATCATGGATGCTTCAATATGATTTTATTTTTGTACTCTGAAAACAGTTTTAACAGCTGCATACTTCAACTAAATACTGAAAAGAAGCACAGTAAAACCAATATGAATTTTTAAGCTAAACCCTACTATTGTTATACTATATTTTCCTGCAGTCCTTTTAGTAAGTGCTCATTCAGCTTGTGGCAGCCACCTTCTGGAACTTTCACTCAATTTCTATAATTGAAGTTTCTTTAGTCTCAATCTGAAATAAACACTTCTCTCTTGTGCAATGTATTCTGCGACTAACATTCCAATACCGTGACATTTAATTTCTCCCTAGTCAACCTTACCTTGTTTCACCTAGCAATCTGCTGAATTTATACTCAGTGTTGAACAGAAGTAATACATTGTTGTGATGTTCTGTATTTGTTGTAAAGCCCCTTCTGATGGAATTTGTTATAAAAGGTTGCTTATAAATAATGACTAACTGACTAGGCAAACCTCATTAAAAAATAACTAAAAAATGTAATCATAAAAAGCTCATAGCTTCAACCTTAGGTTTACTTTATCTATCATGTTCACATTTATAAGTCCATATTGTTTATGCTAAATTTATTCATGGTATATTTAATAATTAAACCCAATCATTTTTAAAGCTTATCTGCAGAGTTTGATTGGCAATTTTTTTAATTTAAATTTTTAAATAATGAATACTTATCCCACATCAGTACATGATATGCATACATAAACAGACAAAATAATAATGTGTATTTTCTTTTCAAGGCTATGCATTACAAATAATCACCACTAACAAAATCCTTTTTGTGAATCTCAATATTCTTTTTATTTTTCTAATTTTGCTGTGACAGACAGATAGAACTTTATTTGTTTCCACTGTGAAATTTGGCTTTTTTACAGAAGCTCTTTAAATAAACAAATACATACATGTATAAATAAATAAATACACACACACACACACACTATGGTCTAAACACACACCAGAATGACTGTAAAAACATAAAATGCAAGCATAGAAAATAAAAGGTTATCTACAGCAGAGGTGAAAGAAGTACCCTGTGGCATGTAGGCAGTAGCAAAAAAAGCAAATAAACATTTACTCAATGCTCCATTATCTGCAGATTATAATAATTCAATATTTCACTGTAAGTCTAATTTGCTAGGGTGACCAGATGACCCAATGATGGGGACAGTCCTAATTTCTGGATATGCATCCCAATAAATGCATCTATTATCCAATCCACTATATCCTAACTACAGGGTCACGGAGGTCTGCTGAAGCCAATCCCAGCCTCCCAATAAATAACTAAAGAAAATCAAACCATTCCCATTTTAACAGGCTGCTCATCTAATACAATATCCTTACAATATATTGAGAACAGTGTGTACGAAACAGAAAAAGGAATACATGTGTATAATAGTGCGGTAAAAAATCTAGCGAGGCAAGATTGATTAAGAACTTGTGTTAAATTTGAACAGCATTGTGAGGATGACCAAGAAGCAGACAAATACAGACAGCACTGCCTTTTATTTGTTTACACTTCAAGCACTCTCTGGGCTCCTATGAATTTATTTGTGAAAGTTTTTTTTTTATTTTCTGTGCCATGATCCTTCTCTGATGAAGATGAAAAAAAAATGGAAATAAACAAATGAGGATGCGCTTTACGCACGGGCATACATGCTACATAATTGTCCAAGTCTGGGACTTTGAAAATCTGGTCATCCTATAGTTTACCATTAGACTGCCACATTCACCTGATATCCATAATTACTGTAATAAAGTTTGCCTTTCACTTGTTTTATTCCCTAACATTTGTTATAACTGAACAGCTTTGTTAGTCATTTCATGAAAATGACAATGACCAGCCGTGCTCAAGCCAAGAAGGGATTAATTACAGAAGTTTTTTTTTTTTTTAAGGTTATGTTAACTGCCAATTCCAAATTGTCACTGTGTGTGAATATGGATGGAGTGCATGTGTGTGTGTGTCTATCTGTGTGTGAGTGATGGACTGTGATGGACTGTGATGGACCAGAGTCCTGTCCAGGTCTGTTTTCAGCCTTTGGCCAAGTCCTGGTGAGATAGTCTTTGCGCCCGCAATTCTAAAATAAACTGAGAAGGTTCCAGAACCTAGCAACTGAACTCATTCCATGATGGCTATGTCGCCTGTACAGTCCTTGAACTCACCTGAATATTGCACAGTGTGTACATACCATGGAGATACTTTGTTGAAATGAACAAAAATATACTCACACAAAAAATAATCTCATGTGAGGGAGCAAGAGAGAGACACTACATTTCTACATTACCAATTGATTCGCGATGACAAAATGTCATCCAAATAATACTATCAAAAATCGATGAACATTGATGAACATATCTTGTCACACCAACAGTCCAACTCATTAAGAACAATTTCAACATCAACTACTGTACTAAAAGCAGAAATCAACATGAGGGTAAGGACACTAGAAATGCAAATCAATATTCATGCAGTAAATCAATCCATGTGGAATATTGTAATAAACTCACCTCATGTTTACTGAACAGCACAAAGCTGTCAAACCACTGAAGCACCAATTCTCTACATACCAGCTCTTTTCAGTACTAGCACTGCTTTGAAATAGGGGCTTCATACCTAGACCACTTATCCGGGTAGGGATTGTCTTTGGTTGATATCTATGTCAGAACATGGAAGGAGCACATGTGCAGCTTCTTTATTAAATTTTTCAAATTTATCTCCTTCAGACAGAGATGGTAGACTCTGCCAATGATCAGAATATGGCAGTTGATGATTAAAAGATTCTAATCAACATAGTTCTCAAAGCCTCTCTTGTACAAGACACTGTTATTTGTTTTTTCTCAAATTTCTGTGTCAAGCTTTAAAACAGGAAAAAGTACTGGAGTTGTTGCACCTCATTGCTGTGTTGCCCTGAATTGGAAGAAACTCAAACTAAAAGAGTGAGTATGCAGTTTGAAAAAAAAATGGACCATCCTCTCTATTTAGAAACAGGCTAGCAGCACCATGCACAAGGATAGATCTAAATATTTAAGTAAGAAACTGAGTACTGTATATGACAATAAATTGAAAAAAAAAGACCAAGGCAATGAAGACGAGTTTGCCATAAATGTTTTAATAATAGGAAAGTGATGTTAAAAATGAACAGTCACAAAACCCACAAGTCTTGCTTCTTGTGTTTTGTCCATTTTTGTGCCATTTATTTATTTTTATTATGTGCATTATTTTTTGTTTTTCTTTGTAACTAGGAAATGCCTTGGTTATGTCCCATGTGTTTTGTGGGTGGTTCCCCAAGAAGTGAGGCCATGTGCCAATCACTGCCAGGAACTGCCCTCCACTCTGTATATTGGACGTAATTCCATAATTCCTGGTGGTTCATTTCAAATGCGCTAGGGGGTGGAGTGTTCACTTGTGTTTTGCTGTGCCTTTTTGCTTATTGTGAATTCCTGTATTTTTGAACCTGTGTTCTGTTTTGGACTTCACAATCAGAGACTTTTGTTAAAATAAATCTTTTATTTTATAAACATTCCTCTAGCACCCTTTTGTACTTAGTTGGGGTTTGGATGGTAATCCCCAGAGAGGGCAATTTTTGTAAGTATTTTTGGGACTTCACAACATTATTGCTCTTGTGTCTCTAAGCATATTTTGGGGCAAATGGCTGCCATGATATTAGGCGCTCAAGCAAGTAAATGTCTCATGGTTATAACTTTTTCTGTTTTTTTTGTTTTGTATTTCTACAATAAATCTGTGTGAGCACTCAAAACCTGTATTCAGGTGAAAAAAAGGAAATTATCTGATTGTGTACATTTTCTTCAGTATGACCTGCATGCAAAATTTCAATTTATGCAAACAAATACTTCCAATGTAATCTGAGATCTTCTGAATATAGATGATACATTGTGTTTAATAAATAAAGGATGTTTAAACCAAAAGTTATTTATTCATGTAGCCACTGTGTATCGAAAGTTAATTTAACCCAATAAACACTAAACAGACCAAAATTTTGTCAGTTTAACCAAGAACTTTTAAATATCCACCACCCTGATAGGAAGTATTACCACCTGGTTTGGAAACAGCATGCAGCTGAACCACAAGACTCTGCAGAGGGTGGTGTAGTCAGCTGAACACATGACACGGAATACACCCTTTAACCACCACATGATGTCGGACCAGGAAAAGAAGGTTATCAGTGATACCAGCCATGACAACAATAGCCTCTTCTTTATGCTATGATCAGGGAAATGCTACTGCTGCCTGAAAACTATTGCGGACAGAGAGAGATGAAGAGCTTCTTTCTAAATTTCAACTAATTTCAATTTCAACCAAATTTAATATTTCAATATTAAATGAGGGCAGTGCCTAAGATTACATGTCAATTCTCATATGCCATGTGTATGTATGCTTATATTCATTCATTAATTTTTTAATTTATTTAAATATATACATGTAAACATAATGCATACTACCGCTTACCATTGTAGATATTGATACTAATTTATAGAGGCATGTATTTCTTGTTTATTGTCTTTTTATATTCTTCTTTCTAATTCTTTATTGCGATTTAACAACTAAGTTTGTCACTACATATGGTACCATGTATAATTGTATGTGAAAGATAAAATTTGATTTCATTTGATTTGATTTATTCAATACAGAGTCATTGTGGCTAAGAGCCTACACTGGGGTTAAAGTATGACACATAAGGTCCTAAGAATAATTGTAAGCAAAGGGACCATGAGATACAAAAAAAAAAAAAAAAACAGTCAAAAAATGAAAAGCAAAGATTAAAAATACTAGGAAGAAAGATTAAACCAAGCATCCCTAAAAGGCAAAACACATATCGAAAGTGGAACAGTAAAGAGTTCAAAACCAGATGATCATAACCTGACATTAGGGCATACTAGTTATGCCACTAACTATCACCAAACAACAAAAGGCTTTTTGTTTCCACCGCGGATTAACCGGAATGCTCGATCGTCACCTCATTTAAATGTGGTCACACATGACAACACAAGTGTGCTGCGTAAATGATGAGAGTTAACACAGTAAAAAATATAGCTTAATTAAATTCAATTCAAAATATAAGACAAATATAAAAGTTAGATTCTACATGTGCAAAAGTCTTTGCCAAAAACATTACAACATTAATGCAAAAAAAAAAACCAAAACACTACAGCTAGTAGCAGTGGGTGCACTTCAGGAACCAACCCTGGATGGGGCACTGGTTCATCTTTGGGCACACTCACATATACAACCATACTTCCTTGCTTTGGGCAAATTTAGATCACCAGTCAAGTTCATTTATATTCATCGATAAGGGGTGGATTTTCACCTATGTTTTCCATGCTGATTAGACTATACAATGGGGTTCTATTTATATAAAATAGATTAGCTTTGCACTAAATGTATTCAATTAAAATAGTACTTGGTGTTCATATGAAAAATATAACTTATTATTGGGAATAGAGTTGATATTGATATTGGTCAGTCCCTATTACTTAATAAAAAGATGCATACAGATCTGTAATTTATGGCATACATTTATGATTTGGGAGTGGCACAAACCTCATAGTCTTTGAAAGCAAAGCTAGTGCCATGTAATTAATTTCATTTTGATAATAATTTATATTGATTTGTATTCCAGGGAATTTCAGAAAACAAACATTTCAGCAATACGTGACCTGGGGCAGCTCATTGGTGACTGATCACATTTGAATATGTAGTGACCAGAGATTACAGCTTAATGTACTTTGATCTAAATTCACGTTTGCTGTCCCGCTGCTATCTCTTGTCAAACAAACACTCTAAATTTGCCTCTCCTCACTGTTTGCTTTCAAATTAATTTCTACAAATAGAAAATGAAGTATGCTAATGGAATGACAAGAACACTTAATACATGCAAGTTTGTTCAAACACATTTTAGTTTGTACAGATCAACGTGGTACTTTTTCCTGAATAGTTACAACACAGAGAAGAATATAAATACTTAAAATTCAAATACATTTGTAGTATAAGCAGATTCCTGAGAAATAATTATAGCTTAGGTTTTTCTTCAAACCAAGACCTCACTTCATTTAGAAATGCAGGATTTTCAAATGTGTTCAGACATGCAAAAACATGAAAGTCAATCGAGTGTGATGCTGGCACAATCTGTGTTTGCAAAGACACAGTAGTTCAAAATGTTATAACAGCAAATATGCAATGACAGAAAAAGTAAAGCAATTTTAGCACTTTTTAAACACTGCGTTGTATAAATCAGTTCCGCTTGATATTATTCAACACTGGCCACATTATATGACTGCCTCTATTTTAATGAATCTGTCTATCTGCTAATTATGTTACATATTTGCAAAATGGAAGAGCTTTAGCATCAGCATTGGCTGCAAGGCATAAGGCAGCCAAGAAAGGGTCCAAGTCTTAAAACTTGCCTTCTATTATAATCAAACATAAAGGCAACACTGTCACAAGACACAAAATATTGAGATCAGAGTACAGAAAAGTAGACAGTAAACCAGAATGAGATAATATCAAAGCAATAAGTCTACCCCATTCAAAGTCACTGAATTCTTTCGTACCAGCCACATTTGTCTTCTGTTTATCCTCACAAAATCCTTAAAGATAGTAGAAGAAATATTTGTACTATCACTTTTGTCAGCTGCTACTGCCAATCAGCAGTCAGCTTTAAAGAGTAAATGAATGACCTACATTTTTGAGTTACTGAACAAGAACTTGTTAAAATAATATTAGATTGTCTTTTAGGATAAAAACAATTAACTCTTATACATTCTGCATGAAACATTTAAAAACATAGTAGGTAAAAATAAAATGAAATATAGTACCTTATTTTACAGAAGCAAATATGCTGAGATGCAATGTTCAGTAAGAAGAATTATCAAAGTTCTCAGATATTTTTTTACTATGAAATAGAAGCAATCAATAAAGGCTAATTTACTAGGTCTACAGCCCTTGCATAGAAGATATAGAAGCTCCTGTCAGTTTTTGTTCTTATTTAGAAGAGAGAACCTTTAATTAAATGAATACAAAAGAAGGCTTTTTTAGCAAAATTCACCAAATGCAAACTTTTGTGGATCACTGCAGTACAATAATTTTAAAAACCAAAACAGACCCCCAAAATGTCTAGCAATATTTTGAAATACTATACAACATGCTAAGGCAATTCAAACTGTTGTTTGCAATAGCTGCATAAATAATTCTGCCAGAGCAATACAATTGAGTGCAGTGTTATGGGTAAGCAGCAGAGGATACAGAATGTCTCATTTCATCAGGGCTGAAGACTGGGCTCCCTCACAGCATGGGGAGTAACAACACATAAAATGACCTCCCTTGTGTCATTGCTCTCATCATATCCACCCAGTTTCCAAGCATAAAATCGCAACTGCACTTCCACAAGTTATTCCCAAGTACCAAACCCTCTACGCAAGTCTGTACAACAGTTCCCTGAGCATGAAAATGAAGAAGCTTTCCTCACACATACCTGACCACTTTCAAACTGGAAACTTTCAGTCCTATGGATATGTGGTTCCCTGAGTAACAATCCTCCTCCTAAAAAAAGTGAGAAACAGATAAGAATGAAAAAGCAACTTGCTTTTAACATGTTAAAAAATGACATCTGTACTCTGCTGCTTGGTATTACTACAACACTTGGAGACTTTATGATTTTCTACTCTGCTAGTATAGTTAAATATTAGAACAACTTCATCAAGAACAGTCCATTCAGCTGAACAAACTCAGCAACTCTATTCACCTAATTTCTTTAAAATATCAAGTCAAGTGTTAAAGGACACTAAAGTACCACACTCTGTCACGCTATTTGGTACCTTATTCCATGTGTGTTTTTTTTTTCTCTGTGTGAAAATGTAAAATTTGTCTGAAATTTACCCTGAACAAGATTACATCTGTGTTCATGTTGAACAAACTAACTTTAAAATAACAGCTTGGATCCACTGTACTTAATTTTAATCATGTCACCTCTTAATCTCCACTTGCTTAGACTAAATAGGTTTCTTACTTTCATTCCTTCCTCCTAGTTTACACTTCACAGTTCTAAACAGAACGTTCAGGGACAGTGACAGTAAATATTATTGCTACTGTTTTGGGAAATTACCGGAATGAGCAAATCTCCAATTTTCTGTTCATTATGTATCTGTTTTATGCAAGGGTGTATTGATTTATTATTTATTCATTATACTTATCTCTTCATAAGCAACATGGTCAGTGAAGCACCTGCTAGAATGTTATTTCTGTTTTCGGAAGCTATGTAACAAGAGGGGAAAAAAGAATCTTCCCAAACTTTTGGCAGCACAAGCGTGTGTTTTTTTATAACAAAATAACGACAAAACAAACCTACATAGCAAATAACCATACACACACATATATACTTTTTATCCACAGTATATGAACATTTAATTGCCTAATATGGTTTGGTCTTTCATTACAATAAACCTCAAGACTTTGTATGATTTCAAATTATAAAGATCACTAATGTAGATTACTAGATAACTAGTACAGCCATATAATAGCATTGATATATTAGTGCACACTGACAAAGAAACATTAGAAAAGTGGGCAGGATATCAAAGCACAGTCAAGGCATAGACAGTATCCACTATGGGGTCCTAAGAGGTACATCTCTGTTGTTTGTTAATGATGTTGCTCTTTTTCCCCCTAATGTTATTGTGACATATATTGTAAACAGGAATAGCTTGTAGCCAAGTGAGAATAGGATCAGATGAGAATCAGTACTACAAAGTCAATGGGTAGGTTTCTAATTGAAAAGCGGTTTATTCATGAGTGTGTTTAGAAGATATGGCAAGATGGACCAAAAATGTACAGGAGTGGTGTTAAGATGAGTATCAAAAAATGGTAATGAAGCTCAAATGAATGCTTGTATGAAGCTCTTGATTTAATAGTTAATCTCTTGTCACACATGTGCATCCGGGAGATAACCTCAGGGCACATTTAATAACTGTTATACTCGAAACCAGACGGTGGTGCTGTTGTCTAATTCCTTTTTTCTTTCCCACCCTGCAGAAAGGATTATTGACAGCTCTTCTCTGATGTCACTTCCGTTTCAGCACAGAAGCTGTAAAGTCCCTTGAGATGCCAGTTTTCTCCCCATGTGGCATTTTAAATAAAATAATATCTTATATATGTATATTTTACTTTTCTTTGTCAATATGCAAACTTATATTTTAGGATGTTTTATTTATTCTTCTTACATAAAAAATTAAAACAAAGGCATGACAGAGCAATACAGCTATCTGAACATGGATGGAAAACTCAGCAATCTGATTCTGTATACATTAACAGATATCATTCTTCTTTCTGCTTTGCCATTTTCAGGATACTGCCAATTAGAGAAGCAAGTGCTGGTAACTGTTCGACAGAGAGTGCCATTATCTATAAAATGTTTAATGTATGACATTAGTCTGCTTAATTAAAGGCATATTTGGGATTTTTTAAAGGGTAAAATGTCATTTAGACAGAGGCCAGTAGAAATATTAATAATGCAGCTCTTCAGCAATCTCCTCTTTTTTATTGCTTCAATTTATGCAGAGATTTTTTTTATCTTGAACTAATTAGGTATTCAGCATAAATTTAAAACTTAATAAATATAAATCCTTAAATTAGTGCAATACATGGTCAAATGGTATACAAGAGAACCATTGGTTTTGTGTTTGTTTAACTAATTATTGCTCTGCAGTAAACACTTAAAAGTATAATAAAAATGCCTGACTTGATTACAGCACAGTCGCTCAGTGGTTAGCACTGAATCCAGCGTAGTGGACTTGAATCCTATGTCCAGTGTGAAACTAGGACCCGGACACAGGCAGACGGACAACATAGTTCCACCACACACCGTTTATTTACAATATATACAAGTTACGTGCACCACAAACCCCAGTGCCTCTTGCACCGATTCCCCAAAGTCCAGGCCATACTCTCAGTCACTGTGCCTCTCTTTCCTGGCCGCCTCCAGTCCTCTCTCCAGCTCTGTCCACTTCCACCCGACATCCACTGCTCACTGAAGGGAGGCGGCCCCTTATATGATTCCCGGACGAGCACCAGGTGTTTCCCGGCATTCTTCCCTTGGCCACGCCCCAGCGTGGCGGAAGTGCCGGCTGTCCTCCCGGCAGCTCTCCGGGTGTCCTCCAAAGTCTTCCCCCCACCACTTCCTGGTGTGGCGGAAGTGCCGGGCTCCTGGGACAATCAGGCACTGGGGCGCCGCCTGGCGGTGGCCACGGGTCCCTACAGGGCTGGGCTTCCAAGCCCTCTACCCGAGGCCTCCAGTATAACCAGGACGGACGCCCCCTCTCGGTCTGGAGGAGGCACAAGCCCTCCTCTGGTCCTCCTGGGCGTCCCGGCCGGGGACCACACGGGATATACCGGCATCGGGGCGCCGCCTGGCGGTGGCCACGGGTCCCTACAGGGCTGGGCTTCCAAGCCCTTTACCCGAGGCCCCCAACATAACCAGGACGGACACCCCCTCGCGGTCTGGAGGAGGCACAAGCCTTCATCTCGTCCTCCTGGGCGTCCTGGCCGGGCTCCAGCCCCGGCCGGGGACCACACCAGTCAATGTCTGGGTGAAGTTTGTACTCTCTGTACATTTCTGCATTTCTCACACATGTCTGCTTGAGTTTTCCTCTGGGTAGTTGTCCATGCTCGACAGGAAACAGATTATTAATTTTTTTAATTGAACTGGGAGATACAAGCAAAAGACAAAACAATACAAATAAAAAATAAAGAAGGTGACGAAAACCCAGATGAGAAGTAAGAATCAGAGTCAAAATTCAGGCAAGAAATCGAAAACCAGACAAAAACCAAATATCAATAAAATAGAATTTCTTTAACACTAGAATTACAGAAGCCTATGAAAAAATGTGTAATCCCGGCCCACCTTAAATCCCTTCGCACCTCTCCATCAGTGTCTTTTGTGTTGTAAATGTGTTGATCAGCACAAGCAGCAAGCAGACTGCTATATCATGCCCACCGTCACAGCTCAATTCACAAAGAAGGTTCTCAGTGCTCAGTGTTTATCTTGGAGTGAAGTACCTGGAGTTGAAAAACTAACAGTGTCAAATCAGGAGGGGGGGAGGAAGAGCATGAACATGATTGAGAGAATAAAACTGAAAAAAAAAAAAACTTTTATAAGTACCATAAATTTACACAGATTTGACTCTGTTATTTTTCAAATAATATTGCATTAGTGCAATGTTGTTTTCTGATTGGTACTATTCACATCATAAAATAATTTCTTCAAAATGTCACATATATTTGTCTTTCTTTTTTTTTCCCTAGTGCTGCGTTGACATCATGGGCCAGAAGGCGTGAGCTTATTCAGTGTGAACAGGAACACACTGGTTGTTGTGTTCTACAACATGCTTGACCTGGTGGTGATGAATGCGAATGTACTGTACAAGGCATGCATGGGATCCACTGAGAAAAGAAGAGTGTTCTTGGCTCACCATGCGGAGGAGCTTAGCTGTCTCTTCTTACAAGAAAAGGCGAAGGTGATGGAAAAAGAAATGAGGATGTAACATCGACAAGCTCTGTTCCAAGACCACTGCTTCCCCCTGGAATGCAGACTCAGTGTTAGGTACCACTTCAATGTATTAGGAACCACAGCATAGAAAGAAGTGTGTACACTGCAACAGGTACACATGTCGTAAATGTAGGAAGGACAGTCCTTGGGTTTTTGGGAACTGTTAACATTTGAATATGATGATTGCGTATAGTGCGGAACTGACCTCTCTGTACTATTCTTTCCTCTGCATGTCCTGGAGTGCAAAAGAAACATCACCATGCACCAAAATGTGGAGATTGGGAAAGATTGGGGAAAAAAAGAAAAAAATGCGGTCACTGATTACAACCGCATAAAGATATGAGAATGAATATGAATAATATGAATAATGCTGCATCAGTGCCACAATGTTTTCCAAAATGTACTATACAGGTCATAAAATGAATTATTCCAAATATCATATATATCTATATCTCTGCTTTTTTGTCAGTGTGGCTTTGACATCATGGACCATAAAGTGCATACTAATTCAGCATGAGCAGGAACACTCAATAAAACTGAATAAAAAAAAATTTCAAGTGACAATGAGATCATGATTCACCAGAATTTGTGTGTCAGCTGTTATGCCTCCAGATCAGAGAATTTCCAGTTTCACTGTCCCAAAACACCACTCACATCCACAGTTATTCCCAGTTTCAAATAAAAACTAACAGCATAAGATCTGGGGTGGTGGTACGGGTTGGGTTGGGTTTGGAGGAAAAACTAACAGCATAAGATCTTGGGTGGTGGGATGGGTTGGGGGTGGGTTTGGAGGAAAAACTAACAGCATAAAATCTGGGGTGGTGGGACGGGTTGGGGGTGGGTTTGGAGGTGTGGTTTTATCGTGATCATAACTGACAGAACAAAAGTGAAAAAAAAAATGCTAATTTTTACAAGTACCATACATTTACACCGGGTGTTACAGATTCAAATCAAATGTATGTTTTTATTATATAAGTATTAAAAATAGCAGCTCACTACTCAAAAACATAACTGGTGGACCCAGGAATTGAACCGGCGACCTCTTGATTATCATTCAGCAACTCTTACCGCTGGACCTAAGGCAACTTATTTTTCTTCGCTTGTATTCTTGAATAAAAGCACCCTTGTTTTGTTATACTTGCATCTTTTGTGAAAGTGTTTATTTGATATTTGGACTTCAGTCTTCACACATTATATACTTCATGTCTACATTTTGTCAATTATTACTAAAACATGAAAAACGTTTTTGTTTTAGCATTGTGTTTACATAGAACTTTGTAGACATGGAATACACAGGATATGTATGTATAAAAAACGTTTCTGTTTTAGCGATGTGTTTACATAGATCATTGTAGAAAGGGAACACATATGAAATGTATGTATTCCAATGACGATATATTATTTACCCTCTGCAATTCTAGGCATTTCACTCCCAGATAAACCACTTGAGCACTGAGAATCATCTTTGCGACATGAGCTGCGGCGGTGGGGGGTGGATGGGATAGCAGGCTGCTTGCTGCTTGTGCTGATCGACGCATTTCCAACACAAAAGATGCTGACAGAGTGGTGCAAACGGATTTAAGGTGGGCTGGAATTATGAGTTTTTTCATAGGCTTCGGTAATTCTATTGTTAAGAGATTAAAGGATTTATCCACAGATAAGATAAAGCTGGTGCAACTGGTGACCTTTTATCGCATTGTGCTGATGAATTCAAGGTCACAACCCCAGACCCCATGCCCCTAGAAAAGCAGGATATGACCCTAAAAACAGTTATGCAGAATGGTGTCTACTATAGAAAAAGGCCTTAAGACCCTAAAATTCAGCCGTGATAATGACATAAGTCTGTTTATCTTTCATTTTATAAAAACATGTATAATTGGTTAAGTATCAATTCTAATTTCACTTTGTCTGTGTGTGTATGTGTACCTTGTGATAGACAATACTTTGTAAATGCAGGTGGACATTTATTCACCAGGGTGACAGCTGCTGGGGCTCTGTTTAATTTTTCATATTCTATCACTATAAGCCTGTTTGATGAAACACAAATCTACTTTATAATAAAATGCTAAGGTCTGAGTGTGTCTGGTTCTTTTGAGCAATCTGATTGGTCAGTTTGGCTTGAATATTTAGTGTGTGTACCCTGTGAGGAACTAATGTTACTTTCAGGGTTGGTCTCTGTCTGGTGCCTGATGACATCTGGATAGGCTTTAGGTTAAGTGAGACTGATTAATGCCCGACTTGATAAAATAAATGTAAGCCATCCAACATCATATCCACTTACATGAGTACAGAGGACCAGACACTGAGCAAGTCTACTCTGCCAGCAATAGACAGAAGCAGTTATCAAGCCAAACAAACTCAGACACGGCAGAGGAGAGACACAAAAAGGTATCATACTGGGACACAGATGGAAACTTGTTAAGGGTAAATTTCATAAAACCATTAGAGTATTGTTCTTAACACAGAGAACTATAGGCACAAGGAATAAATGACCAATTAGTGTAAGCAACACTAGAACTTTTGGGACCACAAAAACTTGACTTGGTGTAATTTTAGAGAAATCAGGTGAGTAGGACTGGTGAGCTTCTTGGACTGAAAAGCCTGCCTTAATGCTTTAATAACCAACTAAATCAGCGGTTATCTCAAAGGGCCAAAAATTCTACATTAAATAAAGCTCAAGAAGCCAAGAAACTAGCAGAGATAAAAAGCGAAATTACTAAAATAGATGAAGAACACGCCAGACTACCAAGCGAGACTCTACATAGGAGGAGGCAGGCTCTACATTCGGAATTAAACCTCTTGACAACTAAAGAAACTGAACAACTAATTTACAAATCCAGACATCATTACTATGAACATGGGGAGAAAGCTAATAAGCTTTTAGCTCAACAAATTCATAAGCAAGAAGTGCGCAACGCAATCTCGGTAATCACTAGCACGAACGGAGATAAAATCGTCGGAACACAAAAATATAATGCATACTTTCAGAGACTACTATAAATCCCTATATACTACTGAGTTTAAAGAAGACAATACACAATCTAATACATTTCTAGATACATTACAGATACCACAAATAGACGCTTTTAGTGCGGAGGAACTTGATAAACCTCTGACGTTATCAGAATTACTAGATGCTATAAAATCACTCCAAGGCGGGAAAGCAGCAGGCCCTGATGGTTACCCTGCAGAATTTTACAAGAAATTCTCCGCTCAGCTAGCTCCCCTCTTATTAGCAACATTTACAGAAGCCAGAGATAACCAATCTCTTCCACAAACCTTTCGCCAAGCACTAATCACTGTCTTTCCAAAACAAAATAAAGACTTATTACAATGTGCATCATACAGACCAATTTCACTTCTGAATAACGACGTTAAAATACTCTCTAAAATCTTAGCCAGAAGGATGGAGAAAGTGCTCCCCTCGGTAATATCACAAGACCAAACTGGATTTATTAGGGGTCGGCACTTATCTTCCAATCTTTGACGCCTGTTTAATGTAATATACTCACCAACTAAATCAAACACCCCAGAAATATTATTATCACTGGATGCAGAAAAAGCATTCGACGTGATTGAATGGAAATACCTTTTTACTATATTGGAGAATTTTGGGTTTGGCCCAAACATCTCTGCATGGATTAAATTACTGTATACTAACCCAGAAGCTTCAGTTTGCATCAACAACATTTGCTCAGACTACTTTAAACTAGAACGTGGCACTAGACAAGGATGCCCCTTGTCACCGCTGCTGTTTGCGATTGCCATTGAACCACTAGCAATACATTGTCGAAATACTGATCAGATAAAGGGGATTAGCAGAGAAGGACTGGAACAGAAAATTTCATTATATGCAGATGACATGGTACTGTATATATCAGACCCAGAAAATTCCGTGCCTGCAGTCTTAGCAGCACTCACAGAATTTCAAAAGATCTCTGGTCTCAGAATTAATCTGAATAAAAGTGTACTCTTTCCAGTGAACTCTCAAGCATATAATATTAGATTAGATACCCTACCTTTTATCATTGCAGAACAGTTTAAATACCAAGGGGTAAACATCACAAGAAAACATAAAGCTCTATATCAACAAAATTTCGCCGTTTGCATGGAAAAAATGAAACAAGACTTGCATAGATGGTCAACCCTTCATCTCACACTAGCTGGAAGAATTAACACTGTTAAGATGAATATTCTTTCTAAACTCCTTTTTTTATTTCAAAACATCCCAATATACATTAATAAATCATTTTTTAGGCAATTAGATTCAACAATAACCTCATTTATTTGGAATTCAAAACATCCACGCATCAAAAGAGCGACCTTACAAAGACAAAAGGCAGAAGGCGGCATGGCTCTTCCTAACTTCCAGTTTTATTACTGGGCAGCAAATATACAGGCGATAAGAACCTGGACACAAATAGAAGAACATACACAGGCTTGGTCCGCAATAGAATTAAATTCCTGCAGTACTTCTTTGTATTCCTTACTCTGTGCTCCAATAAACACACGTTATCGGCAATACACTAATAACCCAATTGTGCTCCACTCACTTAGAATCTGGAACCAATGTAGAAAGCATTTTAAGACGGAGAAACTTCTATCTGTTGCACCCCTGCAAGAGAACCACCTCTTTCAACCTTCACAAACATATGCAGTTTTTAATATTTGGAAAAAATTTGGAATTAACTCGCTTAGAGATCTTTATATAGACAACGTCTTTGCATCCTATGAACAATTACATTCCAAATTTAACATTCCAGCTACACATTTCTTTCACTATCTTCAAGTCAGAAACTTTGTTAAACAAAACCTTACAGATGTTCCTCATCTTGCACCCTCAACCATGCTGGAAAAAATATTGCTCAATCTCAAGGACTTAGACTCCATCTCTACAATATATAAAATCATTTTACAATCCCTCCCTTTCAAAGATCCAAGAAGACACTGGGAAAAAGATCTTTCAATTAATATATCAGAAAAGGAGTGGAAAGTAGCAATGCAGAGAATTCACTCGAGCTCCATATGCACAAAGCATACAATCATACAACTCAAAATTATATATCGAGCACATCTGTCTCGACTAAAACTTTCCAAAATGTTCCCAGGGCATGATCCAACCTGCAAACGTTGCAACCAAGTCCCAGCCTCACTAGGTCACATGTTCTGGTCCTGCACCAAATTAACATTATTCTGGACAAACATTTTTAATTACCTTTCAGATAGCCTTGGACTCACAATCCCTCCAAACCCATTAACAGCTGTGTTTGGTGTTCTTCCAGATGGGTTTAAAGCGGAGAAAGACAAACAAATTGTGAATGCATTCACTACACTTTTGGCACGTAGACTTATTCTCATAAACTGGAAAATCCCAAACTCTCCTCTTTTAAGTCAGTGGGAAACCGATGTGTTATATTATTTGAAGTTGGAAAAAATCAAATACTCAGTTAGAGGATCCGTACAGACTTTTTTCAAAACATGGCAGGATCTAATCAGTAATATTTTAAAATAAGTTCATAAGGCACAGAGAATTTATTAATTTAGGTATGTTTACAAGCCTTAAATTTAACGCCGTTTGGCTTGCTCTCTCTCTCAGGGGTGGGGATCGATCTGTTCTTAATTTTTTCTCTTTGTAAAAACTTGATTGCTTTGTATGGATTGTAATAAAATTAATAAAAAATAAAATAAAAAAAAAGAAAAGACCTTATTTTATTTTTTTTATTTAATCTAATGCAAGTATTAATGTTAAGCAATACTAATATACCCAACAGTATCTAATGTATAACAAAATCACATACATTTGGCAAACAGATACATTTCTTTAAGAAAGAATTATATTAATATTTAGAACATAGACTTGGTATTGACTTTACATTTAGATTTACATTTAAGGAAGTATTCCATCAAAAGAGTGTTACAAAAGACTTCTAATTGTGTATTTTATACTTATGCAATAGACATGGCTTAGATGTTAATGTTTTGGGCTGTAGGTAAGGAGAATGGCAGTCCATAAGACTGATTAGCTATGCAACTTTGAGTAAGTCACTTAAACATATAAACCATAGCTATGCCTGCTTGTATAGTGCTTTGAGAAGTAATAGTGAGGACTTATAAAACACAATCCAAAATTATACCTCAAACAACCTGTTACATTAACTGCCAACTCTGGCATGACTGTATTTGGATGTTTAAGTTTATCCAATGAAATGCTGACTTTTCCTCCAGGGTGGGTTACTGCCTTGTACCCAATGTAGTCAGAATAGGCTATCATTTCCATTTGAACCTGAAACATTAATAAAGGCTTTGTAAAAACTGACTGATAGAATAATGTCCTGTCTAAATGAAAGAGACACCTTTCAGTGTAGGAACACTGTATAATTGAAAATGTCAATATAATTAACAAATAAATATTTTATTCATCTTTTCCTGTGATTTTTTGTTAATATGTATTTTTGTAACAATATAAGGAATACATATGCCATTTCTTCAAGGTCTCCAGCTGCCTAATCCATTTAATGGAAAACTAATCTTCCCCTCTTCCATACTTGGAAATGTGATGTGAGCTGCACTCTTTTAGGTGGGAGTCCTTTTTACCTCTAAAAGCCTCTCAGTGGCTCCACTCTAATGTGGGGAGTCAGGTTTCCAACTTTGTCAGTTTCCTTCACTCCAGCATCTTGGGAAATATTACTGATTTCGCCTAAGTTACCTTTAACACCCTCCTTACACATTATCTCTAGGCCCTGTTGTCCACTGATGCTCCTCTACCTCTAGCACAGGCTTAAATATCTATAATCTTTCTTCTTGAACCTTACTGTGGCCAGCCTTTACCCTGCACCACTCGTTCCAGTATGCAAAACCATATTCATCTGTCTATCTATGTTTTGTACAGCTCTGCTGCATCACATATTCAGATCCTGTATTTACTGTATATCTCAGCATTCATGGAGTCTGCACATTCTCTCTATATCTGTATGAATGTTCTTCCCATAGACGTATAGATTAAATGAAAACTGCCTATTGGCCTAGTTTGAACAAATGTCAGTGTACAGTATATGTGAATATACCCTGCAATGGAATGGCAACCTGCCCAGGGTCGGTTCTTACCTTGCGCCCTGTGCTACCTCAGTAAGCACTTACTCTCTGCAACACTGAAATGGGTTAAACAGGCTAGA
Organism: Polypterus bichir lapradei; assembly: GCA_026402145.1. NCBI lineage: Eukaryota > Metazoa > Chordata > Cladistia > Polypteriformes > Polypteridae > Polypterus > Polypterus bichir. The sequence goes on along the minus strand of JANRMT010062832.1, from coordinate 9,608,031 downwards.
ACATGGATGGAAGGATGTATCTATATAAAATCTAATCAGAGCTAGTAATTTATTAGTTCATTTCCAAACACATTACACATCACACATTAACTTACAGCTTCTACGACAATGATCTAACAGAATGCCAATATAGCAGAATTCATGTGGCGTTTTTTCAATATTCTCCTTTCAGTCCCATCCTGACATGAAATGACTAATCTTTTTGGACTCCTGATGGAAAGCGTGGCTGGCCATACAGATAAGAAAGTGAAAAGGCACATTATAAACTGGCTGAGGCAGCAGGATAAATCAAGTGTTGTTTTTTTTCTTAAAATATCCAATTGAGCATCTTAATTCTCTTTAAAGGATAATCTTTGTGTGGATCTCAGTATTATATGCATGGAAGTGATCTACTGAGGTGAAAACGATGCAATTAAACACTTAACAGTTTTATGACTTTATTTAAAACTCTAAAAAAATACTTTGCAAATACAGGTGGGCATTTAGTCACCAGGGTGAAACCTGCTAGGGTCTGTTTAATTCTTCATTTTCTATCACTATCAGCTTGTTTGGCCAAACACAGATCTACTATACATTCCTTCGAGTACTCTGATTGGTCAGTTTGGCTTTAGTTTGATTGGTCAGTTTGGCTTTGGTGACGTGACCTAAAGAGCAAGTGTGAGTGTGAGATACACAAGATAGAGTAAAGGTTTGACAGTCATGCTGAGTGTCTTTTTCAAAAAAGAAAAGTATAAACACAGACAGAACGTGAGCAAGGCATCATGAAATGACAGGGTCTACAAAGCAGGCCTTAGGGAAACAAGCTTGAGAGAGACAGTGCTAGGCATGGCAGGTTCAGATACATGACAATACAGAGGGAAGGGGCAGATGGTACGTGTAGGTGAAAAGATAGCAAATATTTTAAAAAGTATTCTGTTCCCTGTCTTCAACAGGTAAAGTGACTAACGTAATACACTACAGAAAATATAAATCCTAAACAAATTCTGTTTGATGTTAAGTAAGTAGCAATATTTTCATTCACTACATAAATAAATTAAAAGAAGGTTAGAGGCACAACTTTTTAGCTTTCTTCGCTGGCAATCAGTCCATGGATATATTCCAACATGGTCAAAATTCTAGCCCGGAGATTTATTTATAGTTATAGCAAATGCTAAATCTATTAGAAACTGTTGTCAGTTTATCCCAGCCAACACCCCCAGGCCGCTAGATGGAGTCCTTCTTGCAACATGGAGGTGCCCCAAATTCCCGCAGGGCATCATGGACATTGGAGTTCAACTTCACAGCCCTGCTGGATACGGTGAGGGCCGCCAGGGGAATGCTGCAGGGAGGCACGAATGTTTCTTTTATAGCTCAGAAGTACTCCCTAGTCATGGGGACAGAAGAAATTAAGTACTTCCGGGCTGAAAAAAAAAGAAGTTTTCATCTGACCCAGAAGTGCTATGGCATCACATGGACTGAAGGACAGAAGCAGTTCTGGGTCGCGGAGTATAAAAAAGACTATGGGAAACCCAGCAGACTGAGCCGGAGTTGGGAGAGTGTGACAGAGCTGCTGGGAGGAGAGGAGGATTTATTGAGTATTATTGTATTGATTATTTCTGAATTATTGAGTATTGTGGAGGTGGAGGTGCTTTGTGCACAGTATTGAAGAAATTAAATCATTTCTTATACTTTTACCTGTTGTCTGAACATGTTGTCTGAGGGTTTCACGGGGCAACAGCGACCCCGACTGTCACAATGGTAATCTACTTACTGAAGTGTCGCCAGTATCTAACTTAATATGCGAAAGGAATACGACTTCTCCTGCAAGATCAGCAGTCATGATTTTGTTGGCAATTGCATATGTTTATGCAGTTCACGTATTTGAAAGCATGTACCATTACATAGGCTTTATTTGTCAACTGCCAACACATAACCAAGCAGATCTATATTAGGTACTTTGTTTGACATATGCACATTAAATTGGTTGTATTGACATGAGAGTATCATTGTTGTAATCTCTTAATGAAAGCAAAAAGAAATGATATACTATATGATGCATGGTTTTGTAGAAAAATGAGCATTGCATGAAAACGTCACATGAAACCATTGCACAATTTCACTAATCTTTATATATATATATATACACTGTATATATATATATCAAAAGTGTGGATAAGCATGATTGAATATATGATTTTTGATCTACTGAATTATACTTATGATTATATATTTGAAACATGTTCTTAAAATAAATAAACAAATGTAAATAATAAACTTGATGCCTAGGTATGAATTCCCTTTAAAAAAATATACTTTCTAAATATATCCATCTATCCATTTTCTAAATCTGCAATACATATTTATAAATTTCCTGAGCGAAAGAAGTATTTTTCATGTTAAACTTTGTTGGAATTTGGAGTTTAAATGTTTAACAACACTCAATAAATGATCCTAATTACAATCCTAATTTATTTCCTTGTTGAAGTGTTTGAACCAATTTCTTGTGTTGTGACAAAGTCACATAGATATAAATACCAAATTTGGTAGAAAGCTAACAGAGTTAACCAGCCTGGATACAACAGCATTCCGCAGTGATGCACTGCTCAATCTGGCCTACATGGGCCATCATTTGTTCATTTGGGGACAATGGTAAAAAGCATGCCTCTAGGCTGTGTAAGAGCTATTTGTCAAATAAAATAGAGTGATTGATTACTTTTGAAGATTTATGTGACCTAAACCCAACAGAGATGGTTTAGGATGAACTGAACCAGAGAGTGAAGGAGAAGTACCCAGAATGTGTCAGGCATATTAAAGAACTCATTCAAGACTGTTGCGAAAGCATCTACCTCATGAAGCTGGATGAGAAAATGCACAGTGTGCAAAGCCTACATCAAAGCAAAGGGTGGCTACTTTGCGGAATGAATATACATACATTTTTATTTGTTTAATACTGTATTGGTCACTACAAAATTCCATAAGTGTTATTTAGTTTTGAAGTCATCACTATTCAAAAATATAGAAAATATTAAAACTAAAAGACCTTCCCTTACATGGTAACCCTTTTAACTGGTACACAATAGGGAAAATCTTTAAGTATTACTGTCTTTGTGTAAATTAGTTTCCACATTACAGTGTTTGAACTCTTTGTTCACTGTTTGACCTGTCACCCTTTTAATAAAAGAAGACTATGAGAAACAGCCATGAAATAACATCTCGGTCAACAGTTATATCAGTCCAGCCATATTTTGCTTGACTAACTGATCAATGAGAGATTAAACATCTGTGATTGCTTTTCATTTTAACCTAAATAAAAGCGTCTGCATAAGTACTGCCAACTGAAACAAAAGATTTTGGCTTGATTACTGGACTTCCTAAGCAGTTGCAATTAGACACCATTCTTTTGATTTAGTTGTAAAAATAAAATATAATTGTGTAGCTACTTCAGAATTATAATGCTTTTACAAAAAACGTTCTTGATAATTTAAGTCAGTTAATCATTCATGTACCAGCAATCATTTAACTGAATTAGTATTATTTTAACTATTTTTAGATATATTACCAAAAGTATAGTTTATCAACAATCTTTTTTAAGTACCATATATCAATTTATACATTATTAATGTTTCACTGTTCTATACAGCTTTTAATTATGAATAATGTCATTTAGTCATTAGTCCTACTACCCAAATTATACTCAGGATAATCACAGGATAATATATACACAGAAATATATAGAACATATCAGTTACATCGGAGAATGCTTTATGAATAACAGAATCACAAGCAGAATTTCTAGGAATTTGTTTTAAAGTGTTTAGAAGTTAATAATCATAAGTGTACACATGTGTTAAACATAAATAAAAAGATGAATAATGGTTATTTCAAAGAAGGATTTGGTCCATAAAAAGAAAACACATTGCAAGAAATACAACATATGACAATGTCTAAAAATATAAGTCCAACACATGACAAGTCTGCTGTATGCAATGCTATTTTATTCCATGTAAAGAAATGGAAAAATCTTATCTTTATGAAAGAGAAAAGTATTGTCCTTCAGCAATTTTGCTGCATCTGGTGCAAAATAAAATATCTGCAATGAATGTAAATCTTTTGAAATGCATCTACAATGCCAATAACTTTCATTCACAGTGAGTGAATTCTTTTTGAATTACTGTGTTCACAGACTCACATCCTGACACACAGACATCATACTGAAAGCAGTCAAGTTATGTTCAGAGATGTCTGAACTGCATAAATCATTTGACAACTTCGAGCCGAAATGTTAATGCCATTAGAATACTTTTTCTATATAAACACATGGCAAATGTAGGGAAAATAAAACAGAAAATCTTAATTTCTCACAATCAGTGGGCTTCTAACATTTGATAATGTTAAAAACTATTGTGAGTTTCATTCAGATTGAATGATTATTTTTTTTTGAGTTAACATTACCACAGACTCATATCTGACTGACAGACAGACATACATCACTCCAAAAGAGATCAAATTGTGTTCAGGGATGCCTAAACCATTTACATTTGTTTAAAAAGTGTAGCTGAGATTTTGAAACTTTCATAATATTTTGCCTATATAGAATATACCTATGGTGTAAGTAATTACTAGAAAATTGCACTTTAGGGGATTTAAATTTATCATTTAAATCATTCATCCTTCTTAAACAATTAGCCAGTCCTGTTTAGGTCTAAAATACTCTTTGGCAACCACCAAGCACAAAACAACAGTAAAACAGAATGCCAGAAGGAACAGTTTCCTTCCCATTAATCCTTTTTGTAAAGAAAAGGTTCTGCATCTTCACAAATGGAGACTAAGGAGCACTCTGTTTACATAATAAAGGTATGCTCAATGTAATATCCAAAAACAAGTCCACCAGGTTTGCTCTATTTTAGAATCACAAAGCATGCATTGTGCGTGGTGTGGTGACCTACACTGCAGTCTCTTAGGGAAACAACTTGAGCTTAACAAACAATCTGCTCCATCACAGGGTGAACCCTGGACACACTAGAAGCTGTTGTGGAAAAGAGGATGGTGGCAAAATAGGATGCCATCATGAAAAATGTCTTCCATAAGGCACTCTCTATGATCATTTATTGCCACGAGCACATTCCATCACCGTGTGCTAAGAAGCACCTCTGAAGGTCTTTTCTGCCTACTGCTATCAGGCAATTTAATGTACTTGTTGAGTATATTTTTATTTATTTATTTATTGATGGATAGATTGATTGGTTGATTGGCTGTATTATCTGTTCTGTGAGTCTGTATCCTTGTTTTTTTATGTTACTGCTGCAGTACACATCTGAATTTCCCCATTTCCAATTTAATTTTTTGTATATCCCAAAATCACACAAGGAGTGCCGCAATGGGCTTTAACAGGCTTTGTCTTTTGACAGCCCCCCAGCCTTGACTCTCTAAGAAAACAAGAAAAAAAACTCCCAAAAAAACCCTTGTAGGGAAAAAAAAATGGAATAAATCTCAGGAACGGCAATTCAAAGACAGTCCTCTTTCCCAGTAGGTTGGGCGTGCAGAGGGTGTCAAAAAACGAGTAAATACACTACATAGAACAGAACACAATAATCCTCAATACAATACAATAGTACAATAGTAAAATTACAAGTACAGAGCAAAAATCCCCATGGGATTAATAAAGTTTATATAATCAAATCTAATTACGATGGAACCTGCTATTGAAGAAATGAAACAGAGACTAACCTCTATAAAAGAATGACAGTGAAATGGAAATACTGGTGGGGAGAGACAAAGAATAATTGCTGGACAGGAAGGAGTCAAGTACCAAAAAAGTATAGAAAAAAGCAAGCTCAACAACAACAATATAAAATACAAAAACCAAGTTAAAAAAATACTCATTCCCTGGTCTAAAATGCCTTTGTTAATCTCCTATGTGAATATGCTCATCAAAGAAAGTTTTTGTATTTGACCCAATATATGGATAGGCACACTGCTGCAACACCATCTTAAACAGGAATAGCATGGTAATGTCACATGGACGCCATTGCTACAAACAAAACAATGACAACCATGACAGAAACTCTTCCAAAAGGGTGCCCGAGTGCTGTTAGATAGAAATCAGAGACACACTACAGAGATGAACCCAAATCATAACACATATGAAGAAGATCACAAAAGGCTAGTGGCGCCATACTGTACAAAATCAAGTGCTTGAAGTTCAGATCTTCTGCTGTCCCAAACAACATTGGTGAACTAAGTGATTTAACCTTTTCTCTTCACTCTGTACACCTCCAACTACAAATATAACATCAGCTCATGTCACTTGCACAAATCCTCAGATGATTCTGCACTTAGGGAGTGACTGATGTCTAGAAATCACAGACATGCTACAGAAGTGAACTGAAATCAAAACGTATATAAGGAAGATTCCTGAAATATACTGCTTTCATTTACCATTTTTAATTTATCTGGTATTTTTGTATGCACGTCTCGCTGTAAACATTAGTTGCACTTTTTATAGAGTCAAACTATCATGGCCGACTATAGTTATCACATGTCAGTAAAAGAATTCAACATGCAACACTGTGCTGAGCGGCTCTATCAAGAACTCAACAAGCACTGTATAAAAGATATCCTTCAATCTTATCTTTGTCTGCACTGCAGTCTTACTGTATGCACTCTACCTAATATATCACTTTAAATAATAGCACCACAGTATCTGAAGTGATAGTTCTCAAACACAGCCAAGCTAGAAGTCCCATCTTTGCCCTGATTGTTTATTTTTTCCAAGTACAAGCTTATTCCTGTATTTACTAAATTTAGTGTTTAATTTGTTTCAGTCTAAAGAACCAGAAATAACCAAGTGGGTTCTTTCAGGACTAAGTTTAGAATCGTTACCCTCTTCAGTTACAATGAATATATAAGAAATACATACAGTATGAAGGAGTAGAAAGGGACAATCTTTTGGAATGCCTTCAAATTTTAAGCATAAACAATTTCTGTTAATTATTTTATAACAGATGTTGTTGAAAAGTAAGCTAACAAAATCACTAACATATTGTGCTTCTGACAATATTGTGGCAATATGATCAGTACTGCATCACATCAAGCATCCATCCATCCATCCATTGTCCAACCCGCTATATCCTAACACAGGGTCACGGGGGTCTGCTGGGGCCAATCCCAGCCAACACAGGGTGCAAGGCAGGAACAAATTCCAAGCAGGGCACCAGCCCACCGCAGCTTCAGACAGTACAAATACAGTATATGGCGGGGGATCTTTGGGTCTTGGATCCCCTGATTAACCCTTATGATTCACTGAAAGCCTCAAAATCACAAATGTGGGTGGGTTTCCTGAAAAAAAAAAACTAAAGTGTAAATAAATCTGCTATGATGTTAGAAATCACTCATTTCCCATTACTGGGTTTGTGATTAAATACTGTAGTAGCCAGCAGATAGCTCTTCTCTGGCAGGGTGGGAATGTAGCGGTCTGCTAGCACTTCAAAGCCAGGGCAGGCCTAGATGCTTAAGTGACAGTAGTCTATTGCGTAGGGAAGGGAGGGGAACTTCACCCACTGATAGGCCTCAAGAGGATTAAAAAAAGAGGGATGAGACTTTCACAGAAAATTACAAATAGGACCCCACCCTGTTGAACAGCGGTGATAAACTAACCTTGATGAATTTGCTTCACCTTGAGTTTGGCAAAATTGTGGAAGTGTTTGGGAACTTGGTCAAACTCAGTGAAGCACCATGAAGTCAATAGGGAAGGGGAACCTGAGCTAGTTTTGAGTGGGTTATAATGATGCAATGCTTGTTTAAGTGTCCCTGAGAGTTGCCAGCCAAACAGCAATCTGAGCTGTGAGGTGGCCATGCCAACCACTGCACCACCGTGCCTCCCTGAGATAAAATTAAACATCAGAACAGAAAAGTTTCTTGCACAGAATGGCAACAGGGCTAGGAAACATGAATTTACTGAAGCTTCATTCCCACAGATTTCATAACAGATACTTGTCTCTCTCAAATCAAAAAGTTGTTTTTTTTCTCACTGATACACTTATTCACTCAGTGCAAGCTGTTTTCAAATAAGCACAACACTAAAAAGCATAGATTCTTTATTCCTTCCTGCCTGCACTCACTTGCACAGCACTCTGGGTAATACTATTAAAGGGATAGCCCACATATTACTAACATCACATACAGGTCCATAAAAAAAGACATTACTTTTAAAGTATGAATTATATAGTTACTGAAAATTTCCAGTTTCCTTCTGCATAAACATTTCATGTTTAAATGCACTCACAAGTTTTCAGGTAATTTTTAGCATACCAGTATAACAGTTCTAATTAAATCCATACCAGGAGAAGAATTTCATTTGGTAGTGGTTGATCCGGTATACTGCCCTCTACTAAGATTACATGTTATATAGTCAGGGGGCTGTCTCATTAGACATTGGCTGCTACAGCTCTGTGATGTCACAATTGCCTTGCTGATCATCATCAGGATGCTGGAAAAAAAAGTTTGCCTAAACCAGCACTTTTTTGAGATGAACTCAACACAATCGATGTGAAAAATGCTTTGCCAATCAACACTACTGAAGAGTGTGGATAGATGCAGAGAAACATTGCTGATCCTCAAAATGCTGTGCTTCTGCCTTCCATATTCTTAACTAGAGTTACAACGCTAGTCTATGGAAAAATGGTATACTGGTTCACGGCATGTACTTATGCATGGCATGAAAGAGCCATTTTAGCATTGCATACACAGTACCTTGAAAAGTGGCAGTTCTGCAGATTATACAGTATATATGTGTAGAATACTATTAATCTTTTTGAGATATAGGTATCCTAAGTCACAGTATTTTCCATAGCTACTTTATTCTACTGTATATTCCTACTACGAGAGTTAAGACTTCAGTGTTCAGTCAACACTGAATCATTAAATGGACAAATAAATTACCCCAAGGGTATTTCACATATTAAGTACAAATCAAGAGGCATACTTGATCAGAGGACAACAACCCATGCAAGTCATTAAGCAGGCAAATAAAAATCAAAGTCAACACGTAGGCACAAAATGCAAAAAACACAAAAACTGGTTATTTACTTTTAGCTGCACCAAAAAGCCTCTATGTTCAGTCACCATTTAGGGAGTGCAAGTACTCTGGGTCCACATCAGTGAGAGGTTGGACTGGTCTAATAACACAGGGGAACTATGTAAGAAAGAACAGATCAGGCTCTTATTTCTTGGAAGACTGTGTTCTTTTAATGTGGGAAGTGACATCCTCCACATCTTCTACAACTTTGTAATGGCCAGTGTGATTTTCTATGCTATGGTATCCTGGGTTTATACCATCAATTTAAGAGAGGGTCACCAAATTAACAAGCTAATTAAAAGGGCAAGCTAAGTTATAGGACGCACTCTGGATGGCCTAGAGTAGTAGCAAAGGAAAAAATAAAGACAAAACTAACTACCATTATGAACATCCTCGTTCTGACATACTAAAACTGAGGACTTTTAGCCAATGAATTATCCAGCAAAGGATGTCACGAAAAACTACTGGCTCTCCATTACACCAATAGCAATACATTTGCATAATGTCTCAGTGGGACTGGGACTTTCAAATCAGAACTTTTCTTTCTTTAGAATTTTCTTTCTTTATAGTCACTCTAATGTACGTTCAGACCAAAGTGTGTGTGTGTGTGTTTAATTACTTTTTTATGTATTTATTTAAAGGTTCTGTAAAAAGATAACTTTCCCAGGGGACAAATAAAGTTCTATCTGTCCATCTATCTATCTACGGTGATAGACCCGGCTGGGATCAAACCATAACTGAAGGACCAGGGGAGCGGACATACACAGGGCACTACCACCCCTATATAACTAAATGGCAGCTCTCGTGGGTTGTGTTTCCCACAGGGCCTCATTGAAATTGGAGTTCTGTAACTCAGCCATGTTGGGTGCCATGGGTGCCACCAGGATGTGCTGCAGAGACTAGGCAGCCCTGCTCTGTGGGGCTCCAGCCTTACCCAGAAGTGTTCCTGGGACAAACCTTCAGGACACAGGAAGTACTTCTGGAGATCACATAAAAGGAACCAGCAGACTCTACTCCGGAAGCCAGAGTCGGGACGAGGAGGACAAAGCTTACCAGAGGAGGAGTGGAGGCAGAAGGAGCAACAGAGGTAAAGAAGTAACAAAAATGCTGTACTTATTGCTGTGCTTGTTGTACTGTACTTGGTGCTGGTGGAGAACAAAGGAAAAGCATTTTCCACTAAAATAAAGCCTTGTGTGTTGCTGGACTTGAGCCTGTTGTGTCGGGTGTTTGGGGAGCTGGAGCTCCCCCTAGTGCCACACTATCGTAACATAGACAAGTCTAGGAGAAAACATCACATTTAGGAGCGTGATGCCCTGGTGTCTGCAATAACCTTCTGTTCTGGGACATCAGTACCCATGTGCAGAGATGGACCAGGATGAGTTTGGAGACAAGCAAGAGTTCTAGCTTAAAATATGAAGATTTATAATAAAAAAAATTAAAGTGTTCCAACAGTGCATTCAAAACAAAGTTCACAAAATCGTGCCTTTAAGATCAAAATGGTGTCTTTGGGTGCAAATAAATAAATTCAATAAATGTTTAAAAACATAAAAGGTCGAGAAGTAGCCTCTTTTTGTTCTCTTTCTCTCCCCATCTGCGTCAAGACATTAGAAGTCCCAAGTACGCAGCCTGCTGCATTCTGGTTTTCCACGTTAGCTACAAACTGCTGACCCAAACTGCCACCTCAGACAGTAACTAGAGATATAGCACTGCCACCTTACTCGGTTTCTGCAAGGAAGGCTTGATGGGTGTTTAGTTTAGTTCTGTCTGACTGCACATTGAAGAATAAAGTAGAAAAATAAGTGGGTGTCAATGCTTCATCCAACCATTTCTAAAAAGCTTCTCCATTTCTGGATCAACAGTGCCTTTCCTCACAGCACAAAGTTAAGGCAGAACCAACAGGGCTATAGCCCATCACACATGGTCAAGTTAGTGTTTCCAGTTAACCTAATCTGCACATCTCTGAGATTTGGGAAGAAAATCAGATCTCCTGGGAGAAGAAGAAGAACAAACCCCACCTGTTTAGTAACAAGGCCAGGCCTTAACCCCAAATTTCAGGATCTGTGAAGGAGAGATGCTAACTTCTTTGCCACTGTACTGCTTAATTGATATTTCACAAAACCTCAATTCCTGATTCAATTGCATGCTGGTGTTCCATCTGTGTTTTTCTGTTATTGTCAGCTCACATAGGGATTCTAAAGTAAAAAACATGCTGTCAGATCAGCTGTTGTGTCTAATCTTAACAGTATATTATGCTATGTTTTTATATATATATATATATAACATATACATATATACACATATATAAATATATATACATATATCTATACTAATAAAAGGCAAAGCCCTCACTGACTCACTCACTCACTCACTCACTGACTCACTGACTGACTCATCACTAATTCTCCAAGTTCCCGTGTGGGTAGAAGGCTGAAATTTGGCAGGCTCATTCCTTACAGTTTACCTACAAAAGTTGGGCAGGTTTCATTTCGAAATTCTACGCGTAATGGTCATAACTGGAAGCTATTTTTCTCCATTTACTGCAATGGAGTTGAGCTCGAAAGCCGTGGGGGGCGGAGTTTCGTGTGACATCATCACGCCTCCCACATAATCATGTGAACTGACTGTCAACGCAGTGCGTAGAAAACCAGGAAGAGTTCCAAAAAGCGCTGAAGAAAACATGCATTATATAATTGAGAAGGCAGCGAAACAATAAGAAGCGAGCGAGTGACATATACAACCATATTCATGAGTGCTGCTACTTCGGAAACAAAGCACGGTGTAAACCTAAAGTTTAAATTAAGTTCATAGACAGGCTGCCGCTGGCGTTTGTCATGCCCACGGGTAATGCGGGATACAAGTTTAATGAGAGGACGCAGGATATAAACGAGAGTTTTGATCTCTTTGTAACTAAGTTAAAATTGCACGTGAAGGGCTGTGCTTATGCAAATTCCGAGAGACTGTGTTTGTGGGAGATTGACAGTTAAGGCGGGTGGGGGAGTCATGTCATCATCTCCCCTCCCATTCACCTCATTTCGCTCTGAGCTGAGCTCCGCAGCTAACGCAGTCTTATGGAAGCGACTTTGTGACGCTGCCACCAAATACTCACAGAAAAATCAACAAGTTAATGCACACTCTGAATCCTCCAGGCACTACTTACAAAAGGTTACATTGACAATCGTGTTATGTTATTTTTAAAATGTTTCCATTTCTTAGCACAAGCACAGCTGAGAAGCTTCGATGCATGTGCTCCATAACGCGTTAAAAAATAATGCATTTAATCACACTTTGCTTTCCAATGCATGATTTCCTGGTACACCGATTACATTGATCAGGGCTTCCCGATTCATTTTACCCTCGCACCCCCTTGGTTTGAGAACAAGTATGAAAAAATATGAGGTTAACACAGAAAAACAGATCACCAATTGAAGCTTTATGAATAATCGATACTTTATTCGCCATCAATAATTGTTTTGTTAAAGCCATACTCAGTGTAACTTTGTAATTTTATAATTTTATCATTTTTCCGCCACTAGCCATGATTAAATGAACGGTAAAAAAGTAATAGCGAAGCGAGGGTGACTTATTCAGGCAGGCAGGCGATAGCTCAATAGCTCGAATTTGGATATAAGTAGGTTCTATTTAGTCGCCAGAAATATCTTTGGTAGGAATGGAACTTGAATTTAGTCTTTAAATTTCTATGGTGAAGAAAAATTTATGCAATGATGACTAAATTTAACTATATAAAGTCAAAACTTGTATATACTGTATAAAGTCATTCCCGAATATATAAAGTTAAAACTTGATTATATAAAGTCACTGTCGGAACACATAAAGTCAAAACTTGAATATATAAAGTCAGCGTTGGTATATATAAAGTCAAAACGTGTTTCTGAATATATAAAGTCAAAACTTGAATATATAAAGTCAGCGCTGGAATATATAAAGTCAAAACTTGAATATATAAAGTAATTCCCAAATATATAAAGTCAAAACCTGAGTATATAAAGGCGGCGTTGGAATATTTAAAGTTAAAACTTGAATATATAAAGTCAGCGTCGGAATATATAAAGTAAGCGCTGGAATATATAAAGTCAAATCTTGAATATATAAAGTCAGCATCGGAATATATAAAGTCAAAACTTGAATATATAAAGTCAGCGCTGGAATATCCATCCATTTCCCAACCCGTTGAATCCGACCACAGGGTCAAGGGGGTCTGCTGGAGCCAATCCCAGCCAACACAGGGCACAAGGCAGGAATCCAATCCCAGGCAGGGTGCCAACCCACCACAGGACACACACAAACACACCAAGCACAGACTAGGGCCAATTTAGAATCGCCAATCCACCTAACCTGCTTGTCTTTGGACTGTGGGAGGAAACCGGAGCGCCCGGAGGAAACCCACGCAGACACGGGGAGAACATGCAAACTCCACGCAGGGAGGACCCAGGAAGTGAACCCGGGTCTCCTAACTGCGAGGCAGCAGCGCTACCAATGCACCACCGTGCCGCCATATATATATATGTATGACAACAACACTCATATTAATGACAAAACAATTACATTAACAATCATGTTACATTATTTTTAAAATTTTTCCTTTTCTTTTTCATAACTTCTTGAACACACTACTTCTCCATGCGAAGCGCGGGTATTCTGCTAGTATATATATATATATATATATATATATATATATATATATATATATAGTAACACAAATCCTGTCAGATTCCTGCTTTATTAAGTGAATAATAAAACTAATGGCCACTTATGGTCTGCGGTGGTCTGGCACCCTGCCCGGGGGTTGTTCCTGCCTTGCGCCCTGTGTTGGCTGGGATTTGCTCCAGCAAACACCTGTGACCCTGTGTCAGGATATAGCAGGTTGGATAATGGATGGATGGATGGCCACTTATGGTGACCACAAAGGTTTGTGCTGCAAACTAGAGGAGCGCCAGAATCTTTAATTAGATTAGGCTTCATTTAGCATAATTTCTGATATTGAACTGGCCTGGTCTGAATAACTATGCTCCAGGGTTCCAGATGCACACTTTGAAACAATCTGGTGTTACTGATTACTGAGCACGTCTTTAGGTTGTGTGATTAATGGAATACAGACAAGGTCAGAAAAAACATCATGAAATCAAAATGTGCTGAGAGAGTAGAAATGAAATTGAATAAAAATATATTTAATCTCTATTTTTCCTTAATTTTTTTTTAATTTCAAAACTAGGTAAATGAGTTTGGTGTATTATACTGAAAGAGTTCAGTTTTCAGTAACCAGCACTAAATGTACCAACATCCTTACTAACATTAAGCTTGATCTCAAATGTTTTACAAAATGAAATAAAACAAAGTAAAAATTAATAATTTATAGAGACAAAACTGGATGACGTAAGCAATCACTGTTTCCATGAATTTCCCTTAAAATTATTTACCTTGCTATTACAAATCAGCCAAACAACCAAATTTCACACCTTTGCGTAACACAAAATAAAACAGGGGCCACAGAAGCATTGAAGGCAGCACTGCTGACTCGCAGATCCAGGATTTTCACACCTGGACATTGTCTGGGTGAAGTCTGCATGTCCCCGTGTCCTTGTCGGTTGTCATCTCACATACCAAAAAACCTGTGTAGGTTAGGCTAATCGGTGACTCTAAATTAGACCCTGTGGGTATGTACGTGGATCCTGCTGTGGACTGCTGCACTGTGAAGAAGTGCTGCCGAGATAGGCTCTGGGCTAACTCAACCATGAACGGGATTAAGCAGGTCTGTGAACATTATCAAGGCTGGGTTTGGTTTTGTTGGTGCCCTAGGCAAAGGTGAAAATGTTATGCCCAAACCACCCAGAAGACAACTGCTCTACATATATTGCATGGAAGAGTTTGGGGGTTTGGTAGGCTGACCAGATTTTTACAGTTCCAGAATGGGTCACAACTTATTTTTTCAGCTAATAAAACTTAAGATGAGATTGGTCCCGCTTGGCATTTCATGTGCATTGTTAAAATATACTTCAGAATAGGTCATCCACCTGAAGCTAAGGAAGTTCAGTCCCAGCCAGTACTTGGATGGGAGACCAGTGAGGAAATGTTTGGGTTGCTGCTGGAAGTGGTGTTGGTGAGACCAGTGGGGGCACTTACCCTGTGGTCTGAATGTGGAGGGGTCAGAGGGAATGTCATACTTGATGACTGTGGTTGCTGATCTGGTTGTAGTAATTATTGGAGATGTCTAATTATACAACTACATTATGACTTTTCAGCACAGTTTCACATTTCCAAAGTATCACATGCTTGCCCCTTTTTCTGACAGCCAATAGTGTTACATGTGAAGGGTTTATGGGTACATCAAGTTAAGTAACAATCTCTGCCCTTTTTTCTTTTTTCCATTCTGTTCTATTTGTGAGGTTCCAAACAACCTTGCTTCTTATTCCTTGTCACTTTAGTTGAACGCTCTATTGGTTATCAGTTCTCATGCACATAGCGCCCACTCCAACGGCTTAAGACAAAATGAAACAGGTTTCAGACAATGTGTAACAGACTAGAACAACTACTGTATGTTGCTGGGTAGGTAGTAGTACATGTCTAGTAGTCAAAAGAGTGAACCATGACTGCCCCCAACTGGCTAAGATTATGTCTATGTCTATGACTGAAAATCTCTAGAACATTTGTGCAATGTGACATGGCTTTTAGAAACATGCAGAAATAAATAATCTTCCAAAGAAATCAGTCACAGTTTTGCTGCTCTGCCTAACAGTATGGTGGCTAGGGTACAGTGAAATCCTGTCCGTCACTATTGCTACCAAAATGTTGCTTGTCCATGCCTTGTGAAGATGTTCTTTCTCATCTTCCTGTGATACTTAAACCACAACTAACAAAGAGCCTACTAACCCGGATAAAAACTCAATTCTCTTTCTTATGTTATTATATGATGGCCCTTTTATATTCTTTCTTTTAATTTTACATTCTTTTAATCAAGGGCTCTAATTAGTATTTCTTAGCCAAAGTATTATATCTCTATGGATAGCCAGACTATTTTTATATTCCTTTGTTAAATTTATTGTCGCTGACTAAATTACTATATGTTTGCACATTTTAAAAGCAGTCACAATGAAAGATGCAAAAGACAAGATAAAGACTGTTTCTCAAGTCTTCAATCGCTTTAAGCAATCAAGCCAGGGCATTACTGTTGTATCATCACATACAATGCTACTTAGTGAATAATACAAAAAAGAGCTTTACATAATGTTAAAACTACAATTTTACATAACTATAAGAATACTAGGTCAGTTATTGTTAAAGCTATCTCCCTTAAAACTGCAGAAGAATAAAGACCAACACAAAGTTAATCCAGGGATAGGCAATGGGTCTCTGCTGCCATAAGGGAATACATAAAAATGCAGGGAGTTAAAATTCAGCTGCCCCAGTTTTTTACTCCTTTAACAGGCTAATTGTGAACATTATGAGCTAAAATGATCTGTTCCAAAGAGCTGCAAGGGGCAGTAATTTTGCTTTCTCTCCCACTATTTATAATCAACAAATCTATCTAGTACAGTTTATTCTACAGCACACTACTGAACTATCTCGCCAAAACATCTGTGCATGTCTCCATCTGATAATATAGCTGTGTAATCTCTTTACTATGTGTTTCTTTGTAGGCTGTAAAATATGATGAGATATGCAACCTTAAACAGAAAGTCCTACAACTGACACAGCATTTTCAGTTTTTTCTCATAATTTACTGTGTGCATTAAACTAGAAAATAGTTCACATTTTTAATGTTAGCTTGTTTTCTCAAGTCACCTTCAGAACATTCTGTCTCTTTACTTCACAGCCTGGATATCTCTTTAATTCCTTGCACCTCATTCCAACTGCAAAAAGCCATACCAACACTCTTCATTCCCTATTTCACACTCAAATCACTTAAATCTCTACTTGATCCTTATCACTGCAAGTACTTAACTTACCACTCTGTTGGACCTCTTATTGCCCCTACACTATTACCAGAGCATTTATAGATGGCTTGACTGTGCCAAGAACATTGTTTCCTGACAGCAAAATTCTCCAAGGTTTGATGATCTGGGCATGTATTTTTTTTTAATCAGGAAAATCCATGTCTCTGGTGCTGAGATGAGGGAAGGTAAGAGATAAGCTCATATTCTCCTTTGCAGTGGATTTTAATTCTGGTAGTCTCAGAAAAACCTGTGAAAAGTCTTGGGAAAGTTTTTGGCTGCACCGTAAAGGGATATGCAGGCGTAGCTGACACTGTAGCAGTGCAGAAGTTGGGAAGCCAGGTAAGTTCACAACATGGGTCCTTGGGGCTTTACTGATTTAAGAATTTTTTTACTTTTCACCATTTATGATTTGGCGGAAAAGCTTATCCACAGATGGCAAAGCCTACCAGAAATCCTGAGCAACATGGCTATTTATAGATAGAAATACAAGCTGACACTTCTATTCAGCAGTTGGAACCAGAAGTTCATGGTCACTTGAACAAAACCCGCTTTCTAATATGCACTCCAGTCAGGTCAAGTTTATGGTCATCTGTACTTGGTACAATCAAATTCTTATTGCATGTCTTCTCAGTGTAGTTGACAATAACACAGTACCAATAAAAGACACACACACACAGAATATAAAATATGTCATGCAACATGTGTATATACATATAGTCAGTCAGTCAGTCATTTTCCAACCCGCTATATCCTAGCAATATATATATAAATGTAATTTTATGTAATATATAGAACATACATTGTTAAGTATTTAACAAGAAAGTTATTAAGTATTTAGTTGTAAATGTATTTTAATATATATAGGATATCTGTCTATCTATACCTTGAATTACTGCCAATAGTCAACTCTGGTGAGGGGTGTCCCTCTTGGGGAATCTCCAGTTTGGGTCATAGCACACACTCCGCAAACCACACACAACTCCTTTCCGTTGATTACAATTGAGAATCAAGACTCCACCTGACCCAAAAAAAGATAACACATGACTAAACTACATAATATCTCAACTCCTAGTTTAAGAACCTATGTTCTGTAGTCATGACTTGAGGTTGAATTGCTAGCAGCACATGTCCAGGATTCATGCTCATCACAGCAGCAACACAAAGGATGTGTAAACTCACATTACATAACAACATTATCAAAATGAGTTTACTTTGAGGAGATAATACAGCCCATATTTAATTTAAGGCGGTTTTGCTGTCTTCTGTTTTTAGATTTGCTTTGGATTAGTTTGCTTCCGTGTTTCCTAAAAGGAAAATCTAAAGTACTTAGTTTCTCTTTTTTGAGCCTATCTTGTTTTTTTTACAATCCTTTTTGAATTTGCACAATAAATATGTATATATTAGACAGCATTATCACAGTATATTTCTATAACAAGGAAAATAAAGCAAATATTTGTGTGTCTTTTAAATGTTGACCCTTTTGTCATTGCTGGATGCAAAGTGTCCCACCCATAATCTGCATTAGCTCTCTATCAATTTCCCTGCTCATGTCACCATTTTTTAATTACTAGCATACTCTTATCATCTTCATCCTCCTCCTCCTCATCATATTAAGATATTTCTTGTTTCCTTCAAAAAAATAATTTTGCTCTAGAAAAAAAATATTTTGTTCTAGAAAAATATGTTTCTTTTACCCTTAAATCATTTTATCATGCTTCCTCAATGTATGGCTCTCCAAATATAATGAGAGTTATAATGGTTGTATGGAGAGTACTTTTCTCCTAATGTTGAGACATTTAAAATCACACTTAAGCTTCCTGAAAGATATTAATTTTTGTTTTTTGTTGGGTACTCATAAAATATAAGCAGATTGCTACTGCTTTGGACCCAAGAGCATGCTACATAACAGCTGCCCACCTGAGAAACAGCTGGATGTCAAATCATGGATACCATCAGCTAAATCATTTTGGCATAATAAAGCAGTTTTGATTTTGCATTTTTCATACAAAATCTCTTGAACTTCGACATCTTTCTGTATCCACCATTATACCTTTCTTGATGAAATTTTACAAATACCATGCAACCTGGATTTTAGATTGGTTCAGCTTTATTGTGCATGCACAATTTCATTAGGATCTACTGGAATAATGCACAATTTTTGGGGCTGCCCCATTTGATCCTCCTCTCTAGAGAAATTCTTAAAACACCATATAGCCTGTCTGGATGTGTGAACTAAATCACCAGATTAGCATTTACAAGAATGTAGGAAACTCTTGATAAAAATTAGATATATAAATTAAAGGGCAGCAGCAGCACATATGTTTATAAAATTAAGTGTACATTCCCTGAACTCACTTTACCTAAAGCAAGAAAGAAGGAGCCAGGGACCATTCTAGCACCAACTGGTACCAGGCAACAACCATTCCAGCATGGGGCACCATTTCACTGTAGGGTGTAAACATACATACACCTATTCAGACCAGGCCAGTTTAAAGTTGCTAATTAATCTAAACAGCATCCCTTTCAGATGTGAGAACAAATGAACAGAGAAAGAATGAGACAATCTTATAAAAACAGTATCTATTGAACTTTGAAATATGGTGCTATGAAGAAGCGTTTCTGACCACTGCACCATCTAAAATATGGTATATCTTCTTCTTCTTTTGGCTGCTCCTGTTAGGGGTTGCCACAGTGGATCACCTTCTTCCATCCATAAACCTTCGCTTAGGCCTTCCTCTTTTCCTCTTCCCTGGCAGCTCTATCCTTAGCATCCTTCTTCCAATTTACCCAGCAATTCACCTCTGCACATGTCCAAACCAACGCAATCTCGCCTCTCTGACTTTGTATCCCAACTGTCCAACCTGAGCTGACCCTCTAATGTACTCATTTCTAATCCTATCCATCCTAGTCACACCCAGCGCAAATCTAAGCATCTTTAACACTGCTACCTCCAGTTCTGTCTCCTGCTTTCAGGTCAGTGCCTCTGTCTCCAACCCATATAACATAGCTGGTCTCACTACCATCCTTTAGACCTTCCCTTTCACTCTTGCTGATACCCATCTGTCACAAATTACTCCTGACACTCCTCTCCACCCATTTCACCCTGCCTGCACTCTCTTTTTCTTCTCTCTTCCACAATCCCCATTACTCTGTACTGTTGATCCCAAGTATTTAAACTCATTCACCTTCACTAGCTCTACTTCCTGCATCCTCACCATGCCACTGACCTCCCTCTCATTTACACACATGTATTCTGTCTTGTTCCTACTGAACTTCATTCTTCTCCTCTCTAGAGCATATCTCCACCTCTCCAGGGTGTCCTCAACCTGCTCCCTACTATCGCTACAGATCACAATGTCATCAGCAAACATCATAGTCCACGGGGACTCTTGTCTAATCTCGTCTGTCAACCTGTCCATCATCATTGCAAATAAGAAAGGGCTCAGAGTCGATCCCTGATGTAATCCCACCTCCAACTTAAATGCATCCGTCACTCCTACCGCAGACCTCACCACTGTCACACTTCCCTCGTACAAATCCTGTACAACTGTTACGTACTTCTCTGCCACTCCCGACTTCCTCATACAATACCACAGCTCCTCTCGAGGCACCCTGTCATATGCTTTCTCCAGGTCCCCAAAGACCCAATGCAACTCCTTCTGGCCTTCGCTAAACTTCTCCATCAACATCCTCAGAGCAAACATTGCATCTGTACATATGAAATAAAATCTAAGATACGTAACATTCTCAAACCTACTTAATCTAATGCAGGGTTGCAGAGGAGTCAGAGTCTTTCCTTTCTTCATTGTGTACAATACAACAGCCCTGGATAGGGTGCCAGTCCATCACAGGGCATGTTCATAAATACAGCTCTACTAAAAAAGGGCCTGTTTGGAATTAGCCTAACACAATGTCAGTGGGATGTGGAAGAAAATCTCACACAGACATGGGAAGATTAAACTCCATATGGACAGCAACTCTCCACAAAGTTAAACCCAGGACTAGTGCCTCTTACAGTAAGTACTACACCACATATGACTGTTTTCTTTTTCTAATTTTTTGACAATAACCATTGGATGAAAGTACATATTGAACAAATTTTTTGTTTTCATTATATGTGTTAGAAAAATAACTTAATAATTTAATAAATACAAGATTGCGAACACAATCATTCTGAACACCTGCTTATAGATTCCTCTGTACAAGCACATGAAATATCAATCAGTACATTTGCTAGGAACAATATAACAATATTTATATCATCAACAAGAGAACACAGTGAACTCTCAAGTGGAGTATGCAGGTTTGAAATTGAATGGTTGAAAAATTGAAATATACAGTGTTGTGCTTTTTTAAATGCCCATACTAGTACTTTTAAAGGAGTAAATAGCAAATATGGTTTGTTGGCTGCATTTTCATATTTTATCACTTGGAAACACCTACACATTTTGAGTGATTCAAGTCTGTTCATTGTATGTATTGTATCAAAAACTCAATGATGTACATTTCTGCAGTATAACCTTTTGAATTCATCCATTTATTATTCCATTTTCCAAACCGAATGTAAGGTCATCAAGAAGTAGATAAAATCCTGGCATCACCTATAAAAGAAAACAACTCTAGATGGGATGCTAGTCTTTCCTAGGCTAAGCTTACTCTCATCCACACGAGGCAGATTTGTAACTATCAGTTAATCTTGCAAGTTTCTCTCTATGATGCTTGAGGAACCACACTTTCATTAGAAAACCCACACATACTGTTTATCAAAAATGAAAATGGTTTCCAATCAGGCTGAAATTTGAACTTTGGTCTCTAGAATTACCGTATGTGTATGATGGAGAAACACAACATCATGGACCACATCAATCTAAAGCCTGGCTTATTCAGTTCTTGGTCAGTAGGTCATGAAGTTATTATTTTCACGTGTACAGTGGTTGGGAAATGTTTGACACCTTTTATCTCAGATACTGGGTGCAAGGCAGGAACTAACCCTAGATAAGCTGACAGTAACTGGACAGTGTGGACTTCCAAATCATTTTAAAAACTCAGAAAATGATATAATGTCACCCCATGCAATTCTTCAGCTCATATTTCTTGGAGACTGAGTTCATGACCTTCTACTAAGAAAAAAAAGAAACTTCCATTCTTCTGCTACAATACAAATGGAGATAGAAAGCTATAAATAAGCACTATTGCTTAGCAAACTGAGTTTAAACTTAGTTCAGAATCAAAATAAGATATTGTCTCTTTATCATTTCTTATAGAAAACCACTATAAATTTATAAAAAACACTATTAGGTATTCTAAAGAGCTCAGACAACCCCTTTAGGAGCTAAGCACACTCAAAAACTGAGTGGATATTAATTCTTAATCTTTTGAGGAATGCTGTCTCACAGTTCCAAGGCGTTGGGTATCAATACAAGTCTGCTGAGGCTGTGTGGATTTTTCATGTTCTCCCTAAGCCTGTATAGAGTTTTCAACATTTCCTCCAGTTTACCTTCTACATGCCAGAGACATGCAAGCTAGTTTAACTGGCAACTCTAAATAAGTGACTTGGGGGAATATGCATGAGTGTGCCCTGCAGTTTACTGGTGCTCTGACTTGCATTTGTGCTTAATTGTGCTTGCGCTCTTAGTACAGACATTGGATCTCAGTGACTGTGATTTGAATAAAATAGGTACAGATAATGGACTGGTGGATATTGGAATAGTTGGGAGTATTTATCGCCCCCATTTCTTGACTTTCCAGTTTGACTCGTATTCAGTTTCCCCAATGTTCAAGCAGACACTGTGCTACTCACAGGCAGCACTAAATTGCCCCATTTGTCATGTGTCAAAGAGCAGCCTGAAGCAGACTGGTGTATCACTCAGACTGAGGTCCTTCTTTGCTATTCTCACAAGACTTTAGTCCCTTCATTAACACTACACAGAATAAATGGTCACAGGAAAAGACACAAATACCATAATAACATGCCATTCTTTTCTTTTCTTTTCAAGTGACCTGTAAACAGAACAAACTGATATCTTCCAAAAGCCTGAAACTATCAATTTCAGTAAACATGGTATTAAAATTTGGTATGAAACTTCCTTTTGGGAAAACATCTGCTGCTGGAAAAAAAAAAGACGATGACTTAATAAGAAAATTATAGACACATCCTTTGGAAACTTCTCATGGCTTCCCCAGAAATACACACTGTGGGAACGCCTTTTTTCCAAGCAGAAATCTGAAACATTCCCCAAATCATTCTACAAGTGCCTACTGGGATTTTCTTCCACCCACTTTCCTCTAATGACAGGCCAAAGGGGCTATACAATTTAATTTATGTCTTTTAATGACATTTTTCTCAGTACTGCATTAATGCTAAGGATTCACAATATTTTTTAATTTTGTTTGGTGGCACTGTGTCACAATGGTTTGCACTGGTGCCTCACATTTCCAGCTTATACCCTGATCTAGTTTTCTCAGGTTAACACAGCTTTCCCCTTTAAGACATATACTGTATGTTATGTATGCAAGTGTAAATTGATCCTTCGATGCACTGGCACAATGTCCAGGGTTGGTTCATTTTTTGAAGTAGAAAAAGATAGGCTATAGCCACCATAATTCTAGATTTAATTAAGCAGGCTTAAAAAATGGATAAATGGAGATCTGCATTGAATCTTTAGTGCACTTGAAAGAAACTCAACCACAGCTGATATTAACATGGTTGTTAAATATGATAAACACTCTGTAATGAAAAATGCAGTCAAGCATAAAGATTTGGGCCACCTGCAGGCAAATCCTATATAATTGAAAATAAACTTGAGTTATAAACATGTTGAGAAAGACTCCTCCAAGATGGGGACACTTCCAGCTACGAACAGGCCAGTCAGGAAGGGGCAGGTTCAAGGGGACAAACACCAGGATTAATGTCAGAGGTGGAAGAACTATCAATCATCTGGTCTGTAGAGGGAGGGAGAGATGAGGCATTAGTAAACGCCACCATCTTGTGGATGGCTGAGGAATTACCACCACCAGAGCCTTTAAGCTGTCACCAAGGCACACACAAATGCGTGCAGAATTTATAAATGTATTTCTTCCCATTTGAAAGTCTACTATGCTGGAATGGTCACTCATACCCTCATAACGTCTGGTGAATTCCCAGTCCCCCTTCACAGCTTTGGCACTGTGGAAGGACTTCCCTTGATGCTTAGACCTATATGGTCAGGAGGTGTGTGCTGAAAGGTTTAGCCATGGTAAATCAAGCTCAGGCTTTGGGGAAGTAAAAAGTAGAAGCTATTGCTAGGGATGGAGTAGACTGGTTTGTTCAACCAGCAGGCTGTCTGTGTGATGATCATCAGGACAATTGAGTGGAAAATGAGTTAGTGGGCTTATTTGTTGAAAAGCAGATTAGCTAATCAAAAATATCAGATTTTTAAGGATAAAAATAACACGTGGGCAGAGATTACATTCACCCTTTTAGACAAAAGTTCAAAATATTACACCAAACTGTTGCAAAGTCTGATATTTTATGCTGATTCTAAATTAACATTTCTTTAATGAAGAACCAAGTGAAAAAGTAAGAAACAACTAGATAAACAGCCCAGTTACAATCAAGAAATGTAATAATACGCTTGTGTAGTTTGAAATGAATGAAAACACATAGCATATAAGTTGTTCAGAGTCCCTAACTATATGTGTTACAGCATTTCTTGGGAAAAGTGCTTACAAAGAAAGAAAAAGAAATGACAACTAATTTAAGAAATATAGACTTGAGTTTAGGTAATGCTTTCCATTTCAGTTTGTACAGAGCTCTTATTTGACATAAAGTAAATTATGGCAGTGGAGAGAATGAGAGCTATAACCCATTTTCAATAACGAGAGGCAGGTCAGATTGGGTTGGTCTATTAAAATAAGTACTTTAGGTACTGTGATTCATGATATTGCTAATTTTACACCAGGGTGTAGTAAACCAGTTGAACTGAGCGGTACAGTTTGGCTTATGAGGGTAGCATTCCAAGTTTCTTAATATTGTAAGCCCCTAGGCAAAAGCAAATTGGCTAGTGTACAGTGAAAGAGAATGGGTAAAGTCAGCAAGAAATC
Source organism: Polypterus bichir lapradei (assembly GCA_026402145.1). Classification (NCBI taxonomy): domain Eukaryota; kingdom Metazoa; phylum Chordata; class Cladistia; order Polypteriformes; family Polypteridae; genus Polypterus; species Polypterus bichir. The sequence continues at coordinate 9,582,945 of JANRMT010062832.1, read as the reverse complement.
ATTTTCCCTCACCTCTTTAGGGTAAGAATTACCCCGCCTGCCAAGACTGAGATCAATGGTAAGGTAAATGTATTAAACAATAAAAACATGAAAAAAATACTACAAAGAAATTCTAAAAAGAAACCAAACGCACACGTTAGCCAACTAAACAATAGACTAGTGGCCTGGACGATAAACACAATAGTAATGCCAGGAATGTACAACAATGAAGTCACCAAAAACCCCATGCCATCAGAGCCAATAAACTCTCTAAAACAGTTGCATTTAACAAGGAACCTTTACATTAGAATACTGTACTACATTTCCCATGCCATAAAATGAGTAGTTTATTTAAAATGAAGTATTACTCATGGAAATCCAAAGTGGGTTTTAAATATTGTTGAGAAGTTCTAAGTGCAAGATTGAATCTACCAAATTTATCAACATTCTGCCATCTTCCATATTTACCAATTTTTAGTCCTGGTCCTTCCTCATACAAATGGGCAACAGGTCATGTCAGATGAGCAGCTATTTTTTACCTGGACGCACACAAACACCATAACTCCTAAAGACATCTTTAGCATTATAATTCTGTGGGATGCCAATTGGTTAAGTGGTTGGAGGGGAAGCTTCCAGCTTAAACGTTCAAGTTCTATTGTACGATTCTGGTCAGACAGACAAGATTTGACTTGATAAAAAATCATTTAAGGATTCCCATGGGTAATAACACAGCCTGATGAATCACTATGCATATAAAAAGGTATTTGCACTACACTCTACTTATTCTCCAAACATTCATTTTCTGAGCCAACATATTTCATTTTGGGGCCATGGAGAACCACATCTTGTTAGAGGAGCTTTAGATTCCATGCTGAAAGCTGGCATGGGTAGAACCACAGAATCACTTATCAATGCAACATTTTCAGGTTATACACGGTAAACTGAGATGGCTGAAAAAATAAAATAAAATATGCAGACATAGGAAGGTACACACAGGCCACACCAGCAATCACAAAGCTAGGATTTAAACCTCGTTTAACACTTAAGAACCTGCTATATTAATTTGACCTTTTTTGTCGCTATAATTTTGTTCTACCTTAAATAAACTAGATATGCATATAATTATCATAATTTTTAATGAATCTGAAAACTTCATTGATCATGAATCTTCTCTGTTTTCTTTTCCAGTTTTTCTGTTGTGTGGTTCTGCACCTCCAAAACCTGATCAAAGTTCCATGCAGCCAGCTGTGGTTTTGAATGTTTGAATGAAAGTAAATATGCAAACCTGCCATAAGACCTACTGCTTCAAACCCTCTAAGATGAAGCCTTAAATTAAAAAGAAAGAATTACTTAAGAAAACTATGCTAGGCAGAATGCCCAGTGGAGGTTGTGCAGTCTTTTGGCCTGTAACCCCTACAGATTTTGTTATTTTCTCCAGCTTAACTGAAGTTTTTAAAAAAAATTTCTGTCCACCCCGGCCAACTGACTTTATCATCAGACCGTCATTTAGAAACTTAAAAAAACAATTCCTTATTGAAGGATTCAATTTCTTTTATATATTTATCTTATGCACTGTGTGTATTACTTAGTTTTGTATATTATTTATGTCTTATTTTTATTATCTATTTTCAATTTTTTTGTTTTTCATGTAACTGCTTCTTTGACATCTTGTAAAGCACTTTGGGCTGCATTGCTTGTATGAAAATGTGTTATAGAAATAAATGTTGTTGTTACCTATATTTGTTAGAAAGCAGCATTAATGGCTGTTTAGGTTACCACCTTCTGTTAAACAAACTGTTTAAAATAAAAAAAAAATCTTACCAAAAAGAACAGATTTTATAGTTTAAGGAATTACGTCAATTTCATGAGCAATATTAAAAAAAAAATGTTAACATACATTTAGAGATAGATAGATAGATAGATAGATAGATAGATAGATAGATAGATAGATAGATAGATAGATAGATAGATAGATAGATAGGTGTAACTATTAATTACTATTTATATCCTATTCTCTGTCTTGCCTTGTATCATTTTCCATCCATCCATCTATCCATTATCCAACCTGCTATATCCTAACTACGGGGTCATGGGGGTCTGTTGGAGCCAATCCCAGCCAGCACAGGGCACAAAGCAGGTATAACTACTGGGCAGGGCGCCAGCCCACTGTAGGGTGCACACACACACCCCACACCCACACACCAAGCACACACTAGGGACAATTTAGAATCGCCAATGCACCTAACCTGCATGTCTTTGGACTGTGGGAGGAAGCCGGAGCACCCGGAGGCAACCCACACAGAGACGGGGAGAACATGCAAACTCCACACAGGGAGAACCCGGGAAGCGAACCCATGTGCATCATTTTCATTGACATAATAAAAAACTAACAACTTAGAATACTAAATTAAAATCAGCCATTACTTATGGCACACGATGATTCAAATACTGTATTTATCTACAATGTAAATATTTTGTGCTCACAGGCTGACAGTGCACAAAGCCGGAAGGTATACCTTTGCCTCCAGTTGATAAAGTAGCAAAGACACGCATATTAGGTTCACTGGAAACTTTAAATTGGGGGTATACAGGAGGCCTAAATGTAGCCTTTTACGGTGGGATTGGCACTAGTGCTCTGCACATGTGTTTGAAAAGCATATATTTCACCTGTTAAGATTTTAGTTTTTTATTGATTTAAGGAAAATTATTTGAAACTTTGTGCAACCTATATAAACAATTTTCTGAATTGTATTTCGGAGTTTGAATAAAGACATTTTGAACACATTACAAATATTTATGTCATTCGTTTACAAGTTGCTGTTTTATTTCTAGCTATCACTGCACTGCTAAGACTAACAATGGATTGTGTCTCACTGTTGGAAGATTTCAGTCAGTAGCTTTGTACAGTTTTTGGAGTATTTCCTTCTATTTTCATTTTCATTTTTGGAAAACTAATCACACAACATGACAGCGTGAAGGACATTATTTGTCATACATGCTGCCTTCAGGGTGCATTCATTTGTGAATTGTCTATGAACAGCTGTGATTTATTATCCCAATACCAATAATATGTATGATAAGTCTAGTGTAAACAAAAAAATAATATTAAAATATTTTTTATGCACAGATTTGAACTCTTAAACTAATAAATGAGTGCCACTGACTAGCCCTAGACTGAAAGGTTTTTATTACAACCATAAGGACTGTGTATTTTGATTATTCTTTATAAATATTTTATTTACTTAAAAAAGAAATATCTACTGATTCCAATTTATCACTGACTGTCATGTTTGACACTGTAATATATCAAAAACCAGATACCTGCGCATCTCTGCTTTCAGTGAGATTAAACAGAATGACAAAAGATGTTCTATTATTAAATAACAGAAGCGTTCGTTTTTGGGGAATAAATAACATCTGAACACACTGCTGACAACATTATATACTAAAGGTTTCAATTCTAACCCCATGCCTTTAGCACTGAAGCCAAATTGGATTTCTGAGCCAGATTTACACGAAATACTCATCTTACATTTCATCAAGGTGATCATATGATTTCATTGACTATCAGTCACATAAAAGGATGACCCCAGAGCTTCCATCTTGTGCTATAATATACTAATGAGGTTAATCCCATACTATTCCAACAAATTCATAAGTACATAAAAGTAATGTCTATATGCTGTGAAAGATGCTGGTTGAAGGAATACGAAGGAATACCACTGGAGGTCAAAGCTCTACTTGTGGACCCTAAACTACAAAATAATCTGACATTAGTCTCTGCTTTAAAGTCTGTGCCAAAGGCTCACATTTTTCATCTTGATTTTCTGTCAAACAATAGAGTTGCTGCTATGAGAACAGGTAGTCCTTATTAATGTCATTTTTCTGAAATGTGGGATTAATGCCTTTGTTTATTGTTTTTGCTTCCAATTTCCTGAGCCCCATAGTGCAGCATTTCAATTTCATGATAAATCGACGGCCAGTCAAGGCATGACTGGTGATAAAGAGTGTCAGAAGGTACAAACAAACACTAAAAGAAATAGCATTTGTATTGACTTCTTTCATCATAGTGAGTATAGGTAAAAGCAACCTGGAAATGGCAATTATTTTTAAATCTGCAGAAAACATTTCTGGCAAAATCAGGTTTGATTTGAGCCTATTCTTTTTTCTCCAGCATTTCTCTTTTTTAATTTTCTTCATCATCCATCCAATTTCAAAGTATGTGTCCAGCACAGGATGATGGTGCATCAAGCATGTCTCTCGACTAAATGCTAGTCCATCACAAGGCTTTTGCACTAATAATCAGTCACATTTACAATATAAAAATAAGGCTTTGCTGGAGAATGGTTCCTGCCTTGTGTCCAGTTCTACTGGGATAAACTACATATCCCTAGTCTATGTGTCACATTCGAAAATGTTGAACAGCATTTACTATGTGAGCAATGACTTACAATTTTTTTTTATCCATCCAACTATCCATCCATTTTCTAAATCCACTTAGGGTCACAGGGGAATTGCAAACATCAGGCACAAGGCAGAAACAATTCCCAGACAGGGAGCCATCCCATTGTAAGGTGAACACACAATGACATCAGGGCCAATTTTTTATCACCAATCCATCCCACCTGTACGTCCTTGGACTGCAAGAGGAAACTGGAGCACCTGGAGATAAACTCACTCAGACAGAGAAAAATACATTTTATTGCATACATAAAACACCAGTCCATTCATTATAAATTGGGCTTAAATCAACTAAGAGAGGGGTGATTTGAAATATAAAGAAAAAGTAAAAAATGCACTGATTTGGAAAGAAGATTTACTGTATATGAACCAACAACTACTTCAAATTTGTTACAGCACTCTGCAAACTTGCCCCACTAAATGCTTGTTTTTAAGTAAAACAATATCTTAACCTTCCTTCATGTTCCATTTGATAGAAGATCCCCAATGTCAAGGTCCAAGATGAACCACTGGATAGAAGACTATGGAACCTCAAGAGAAAAAGATTGAATTGGGAGTTTAGTATAAAACTTTATACCCTTAGAAGGTATTATAGTGTGTTTGCATGCAGATTTATCTTCAGAGGAGGCAAACAGGTGGAGGATAAATGGATGAAATAAGGAAAAGCAGGTTCAAGATAAAAAGTGATGGGATCTTTAAACCCTGGGACAATACCAAACTAAAAATGACTGGATGAAAAATTAAAAGAAAAATCTTTCCAAAAGATTTAAATGGCAATTTGGACATAGACTTAAAACAAGGCCATATGGCTGCAGATCATTCCTGCATCTCCAAAGCTTTGCTATAGAAATGGGTTACATCTTTAATCAGACAAAGAGTAGTTTTAAAGATAAAAATCAAAATATTTTTGTCAAAGTTATTAACTTATTATGACCACTACTTTGAATTGTCAAATGTTCTATTCAATGCACTGTCACAAGGTTTATTACTCAATCATAAATAAATCCCAGAATTAGCTCTATTATCTCTGCCAGTATGAAATCTGAGAGGTTTAATTTAACTTCTCAATAAATAAATGTTTGCCTAGTTAATCATTGAAGGCCAACCCTTACTTAAATCAGGGTGGCCAAATAGTTTGTTTTGTTGCCTTGCGGCCCCTTATTACTGATTTCTATTCTTGAACCAGTCATGTTCCCTGTGTTCATGGCTTTTTCTCACAACATTATAGCTTTCCTCCACGCCCCAAAGATTCACAGGTTTGGAGCACTGGTAAATCTAAATCACCCCACACATGAGTATATGTACCGTATGTGTCTTATAACCCCAGCCAGGGTTGGATCATGCCTTGTACCCTATGCTTCTAAGACAGACTCTAATGTGCATAATTCTGTACTGGCTAAAAAAATTCACTAATGGAAAGGCTTAAGCCAAAAATATATATATTTTTTGTTTGTCTACCAAATATCTGATGTCATATATATCATATCATGGGTGGCATGGTGGCACAGTGGTAGTGCTGCTGCCTCATAATAAAGAGACCAGAGTTTACATCCCAGGTGGTCCCTGCATGGAGTTTGCATGTTCTCCCCATGTCTGCATGAATTTTCTCCAGTTTCCTACCAGAGTCCATGGGTTGGTGCGCTATCCAGAGTTTGTTCCTGTATTGCTCCCAAAACATCCTAGAATAAGCTATAACCTCCCTGTGATCCTGCTCTGGAAAATGGATGGATATCTAATGTCAAAATACTTCTATTTTGATAGTTAATGCCTAAACACACACAAATAAGCACGGTAAAAGCATCTTAACAGCAGGTGGTACCACTGTTAGCATTGCTGCTTCACAGCTACAGAGTCCTGGGTTCAGTTACCAGCCTTCTCAATTTATATGGCATATGCACATTCTCGTCCTGCCCACGTGTGTGCATTTGTTTTCACTGTATGCTTTGTCTTTCTTCCCACATCCAGACATGTACATGTTAAGTGATATGGTGAATCTAGATTGACCAATGTCCAATCCATGGTTAATTCCCAATTTATACTTTGATAGATGCTGATGTAACCAAATTCTTTTTGCTAAGGTACCATTTTATATCAAGTACAATGCCACTGGACACCTCGGGCACAAATTCAGCTTTACACCCAACGTGGAGTGTGGAAAAATAACAGCCTGAGCCATACAAGCTAAAGGAGAACTCTGATGGCTCAAGTGACTAATCAGGCTTTTGACTACAAGGTTATTTCTTCCCTGTCATGGGCCTGTTGAGTATCACTATACTCTCCCCTCACAGAATCTCACTGTCCACAGTGAGGATATTCTCACAAAACCTCTCCTTCATGAATCTGGATCATAGCACCAATATAACTAGTCTTTCTTAACAGTACATCCCCACTGGATCTCTAGAAGGTGAACTCAGGTCCACACACTAAATGGAATATGGAAAGAAACCGTCTTAGCCAGTGTCACGCACGTGCAAGTGCACATGAAGAACAGTTTAAGGGCTCTAGTAAATGTAATTATACACTGAGCCAGGGGTTGGCAATGTTTTCTTTCTTTCTTCCTCACTCTTCAGACTGTGTGATTGACGACCCTGCATCACTGATGTCATCTCAATTGTCTGTCCTCCTGGACCTGCCTCTTTCTACCATCTTTCTTTACAAACTGGTAAACTAGTTACCTATTACAGTTCTGGTTGGACTTGTGTCTGTAAAGTCATCCCCACAACTAACTGAGTGTTGATCTACTCAAAAAACAGTCAAATTTTACAGGGTGGTACCCCAACTTTTTACCTGTGTTCTTTGTGTCATTTTACACCAATTAAGTGTTATGACTCACATGACTGCTCAGACTTCGTGGTGAGTTCCATTTAAAATATCCCTGCAACTTTGACACTGATAAGTGGCCTAGAGGATGGATCGATGGACTCTCAAAGAAATAAGAGCCCACGTTCTGCTGTAGTCAAAACTTTACTTTATTATTTAGTAGGCATCACCACAATCAGGCTTAACCTTACCTGTCCTAATGCTAAGATTATATATTTTATTAGTAAACATAGGGATTACTATATTTCTCTTTTTAATGATCATCCTGAATGAAGTATAAACAGGCTAGAACAGGTCCAGAATGCTACTGCACAATTCCTGACCTGAATCACATTAATTCATTTAGTTCACCTACACTGACCTGCTCTCAGGTATTGGTGGAACATTACAGACAACTGTCTGCAATAATCCAGAACATGACTGTTAATAATACATACAAATTATAACAGAACAAGAAGAATCAAATTGATACATTCTTTGTTAAACCTTTGAGCAAGCAGATCATATCTGAGTAAAAGACAGAGTGGTGAACAAAAATACGTGAAGAAACTCAAACAAATTAGTTAAAAAGATAGAGAGAATGTGTGGCTTTATAGTCAGGATTTCAATGTCAAGTCAGGGTCCCAAGGTCTCAAGGGGGTTTCCAGAGAGCAGAAGTCACAAAGATGAATAAGTGTCAAGATTTATTTACAGTTTTTAGAAGATTAAGAATAGCAGCAGATAGAAGTTACATGGAGAAGATACGTTTTTTTCTACTCCATTGCTATCACACCATTGATATTTCAATGCTTTACAAACTAACTTGTATTAGTATTTAAAAAGTGATTTTTAGTGTGTGCATTAATGTGCCCTACAATGGTCTTGTTGAGTGTCGGTGTTTGTAGTCTCTATATTGTATAAACAAAACCAGAGATTTTATTAAGGCCATGGAGATTTTTCACATCCTCCATACATTATTGTTTGACTGACCAACTTTTCTTTCAGTGACATTAATCAGACCAAGTGCTGGTCTAATTCCACTAAAAGAATAATTGTTAAAATAATTTAAACAAACAAAATGAAAAGCTTCATCTTATTTTGTTTACTCCTAACATTTTATTTCTTAATTCAAAAGTTTATGTTTGGTATAAGAGCCAAAAACCTGACTGAAAAGATAAACTGCCAGTTGTAGATGTACAGTATATTTCACTATAGACCATCACCACTACATCTTCTTGTGGATTTAATTTAATTCAACTAATGGAGCAGCAGGCATGAGTTCAGACTGGAGCTGGCACAAGTATTTAAATGACTGACATTTCAATACCAATATGTGAACAGCAAAGACACAATGGGCAATATTTCAATTAAAATGGGCTCCTGTATAAGCGACAGACGTGTTGAAAAATTTAATTACATTAAATTGTTTGCTTATGCTCAGTTTTGGATCAGTACACATAAATAACAAGAATGTGTCAGATCATTAATAATCTTCCACAAATAAAAAGCAAGTCAGCTAGGGTTTTGGATAAAAACTTTATAAACTATTAGTTAACTGGAGGATGAAAACTTTTTACTAAATAAAAAAGAACCCAAGTTCCCAGTTCCTATCCCTTCAACACCTTCCCGAATCACAATGCACTTTATAGAGAAAACAGTTTTACAATATAGCATGAACATGCAGTTTAACAAGGAAGCTATGAATCAAATTTGTACAACTGAATCAAATCAGGCATCATAACAATGTCATTTCTGACAGAGCAAGGTGTCTTAAAAAACAGTAGCACCAAAGCAATCAACAGTGTGGTTCTAGTCAAGGAGCAAGCAGAAATAGTAGAGAGGAAGTGAACTTTAGTGATACTGAGATACTAAACTGGGCAGTATGGGCACCATAAGAAAAGAAGAGTTCTAATTTTCTCAGATTCAGGACACAATATAAGAAGTAAAATCACCAAAATTTATTATATGTAACAGTTGTGTCATGAGTACAGGGTCGTCTTTAAAACTCTACATTCCTGCTTTTCCATAAAAATCTAATACTAGGACAGAGAAGCATATTTAATGCAAGTGGGTCTTTAGGGCTATAACCATTATAACCATTGGTGGTGTTGCTTACAGGAGCATTGGCAGGCTAGAAATTCAAAAAGCAGTATGTTGTTAGCCCTTTTAGTTTTTATAAAAGAAAATTATGTGGGTTTTCAAAGTGTCTAAAATTAAACAGTTTGTGCATTTACATTTACATTTTTCTCTTCTTTTGTTCCTACTGGGACAGCAGCAAGTGTTCCAGGTCTCTGACTAAGCAGTTTCATTTTCTTTTATAGAACAACTTGAATCTACATGTTTATATTCTAGTAATTTAATGTGACCTCTTAATTCTTTTCCACTTCCTGACATCACTGCAGTTTTAAATGCGTTTCAAGGCCGTGTCACATTAGATGACTTAACCATCAATTTTCAGTTATATCCTTTATTTAAATAATCTTAGTGAGCCACCAGCACACTCCTGTGAAGTTCAGTCGTGTAATGTCAAACAAGCTTGAATTTCTCTTTAAACATGGAGTGGGCTTTGTGTGCATGACGGCTGAAAACCAATGAACATTCATCCAAAATTATGTTGCAAACAGAAAAGAAGCTTGGTCACTAAATTACACATGTCAAGCAATTTTCAGTCGTGCAAACTGACTTGGTCTGATGATGAGATCAGCAACTTCAGTCAGCAAATCAGACATACCCAAAAACTAAACGGTTGCATAATGTAACACCGGCTTAAGTGACATGTATGGACATCCCACCATTTTGGAGCATGTAATCTCTGTTAACTGAGGTGAATACCAGGAGCTTCCTCCAAAGGAGTCATTTCTGTCATTTCCCAAATCACTGTGGTCAAAATTGGAGCCTGTGTGTTAACGCCTACTACAAATGTCACCTTAGGACAATATTGATGAGAATGAAATTAACTTACTACAGAAAAATCGCTTTGCTGTTATTTTTTTCTTAGTGCTTAGCATTTTAAGGAAGACAAGACTATGTTTCTCACATATTAAATAATAGAATCTTGCACTTTTGGACCATGTATTCATTCTCTCTGTGGATAGCCATTGAAATTATACATTTCTGTAAGCATAAAAAATGCAGCATTCCCTGTCATGTTACCAGACATTGCAGATGCACAATTCGGTCCACGTAATCTTCCAGTTCTCAGCAGGACATGCTAAAATAGTAAATGTGTACTAGATTTCTGGGGTTTTAATATCTCTAAATACAGTTAAGTGCCGCAATGTTAGTGCTGCTGCCTCTTAGTAAAGAGACCAGGGTTCACGTCCTGGGTCATCCCTGTGTGGAGTTGCATGTTCTCCACATGTCTGTATGGGTTTCCTCCAGCTGATCAGATTTCCTCTCACTATCCAAAAACATGCAGGTTTGGTGAATTGGTGATGCTAGATTGGCCTTAGTGTGTGGGTGGGTGGTGTGTGTGTGTGTTCATCCTGCAATGGACTGGCACCCTGTCTAGAGTACTGTTCCTGCCTTGTGTCCTATGCTAGGTGGTATGGGCACCAGCATCGTGAACCCCCAACCCTGGTGTAGAAATGTCATGACAAACACAATTAAGTAAAAAAAAAAACTACAATACAATACTGTAGAACAATAATAATAATTAAGAAGAGAACTGGCCACACATGCTTGCATCTGTCCATTTACTAACTTGCTTATTCAGTTCAGAGTCACAGGTATTTGATGTTCATCCCAGCAGAACTTGGTACACAGTGAGATCCAGCTCTGGATGGGATGCCAGTTCATCATTGGGACAATTTTGTTGATGTCAATTCACCTGGCAGTAGTTAAAACATTAATTTAATTTAACCTCTGTTTCATTATCAGGTGTACATGGTACAATGAGATTCTTACTCGCATGTCTACAGACAGGCATAAAGTAATACAATACCAACAAAAGGCAATAAACTCTGAGGCTAAGGATCTGCGCTGTTATCCCGAAGGTTGCTGGTTTAAATCCCCGTCACTGCCAAAAGAGATCCTACTCTGCTGGGCCCTTGAGCAAGGCCCTTAACCTTCAATTGCTCCAGGGGCGCTGTACAATGGCTGACCCTGCGCTCTGACCCCAAGGGATATGCAAAAACTAACAAATTCCTAATACGAGAAATTGTATAAGGCAAAATAAAAGAACAAAAAAAAAACACCAATAAAAGGCACCCAATACATTGGTATACATTAAATACAACATCAGGTAATATAGTATATAAAAAAGACTCATGCATGCACAGTGTCAATATGAGTGGCTGTTGAGCAGCAATATGACCAGTTGATATAAATGTAATCTAAGACTAACAGTACTGTACCATTAATTTCCTGCAAAGGAGAAGGGAGATGAAGTGACTGTACAGGATGGCTGCTGTCTTTACTAATATATTTGGCTCTTTATAGTTTGTAACATTCTGTGCCATGTTCACCACCCTTTGCAGGGCTCTGCAGACCTCAGCTGAGCAGGTGTTTTAGGCGAAAAAAGTAAAGGTGTAATAAAAAAGAAACATTATATCAAATAAAAATGCCTACTTCACTCTACACCATGCAGTTTTCAAAATGCTTTTAAAATAAATATGAAAACGAAATTGCCAAATGCTTCCCTTATGTAGTCTTCACTACATTGTGATTAAACCCCAGTGAACTCATTGATTTTTATATTTCATCAATCTGCACAATTGGATAAATATGTTTATTATGGCATAAAATATTTTGGGGATTGTTCCAACAGCTGGATTTAATGTAACATGCTAAATTTGTACAAGTTACCACTAAACCAAAAGACAGTCTCTTTCATCATTTTTTATGCCATCATGATGTTATTTAGTGTTACAGAAACAGAATGGAAATAATACATTTTAAAAAAACCTTCACTTTCTCCATCTTTTCAGATGTAAAAACTCACATCCTCCCTTACCTTTGATTTGCAATTCCAGTGATCTCTTGCTTACAGAAATACTACCAAGGGTAAAATGCAATGCGAGGACACATTGATTAAATGATTCAGTTTTGTTTTTTAATTTACACAATGTCTACAAATTATGCCCTATGAAAAAATGACACCTCACCCAGTATCGGTTCCCTTGTTGAGCACAGCAGCCTAATGACAAGGATAGAAGCTATCCATGAACTGCAGAAGTGGATTAGAAAATTGATGGATGGATTAATGGATAAATCTAACATTATTAAAGTCTAGAAAGCTGTTTAGAAATTGTGCACTTTAATTTCAGTGCAAAGTTGCAGATGGAGCTGAGGTAGAGGAGGTGCTTTTGGTGTTAGCAGAGCACTCAGCATTATTAAGAAATGCAAGGTTGTGTTTAAATGTTATCTTGAATAAAATAATCAGAACGTTCCAATAAAAGCGTTTTTAGAATTTTTTACACTCCATTAGCCTACCACAAAATAATAAAGGAAATAAATGAAGGGAGTTTAGTATAATTACTCAACATTTTAATTTCTGAGAGCAAACCACTTTTTAATTTTTAGCAAATTTTTAACAACACCAATTTATTAAATGTTAGTTTATATTTCATGTCATGTGCTGAAAAAGGATGGACTCACGTGAGCACATAATCTGTGTTTCACGTTTTATTTGGATAAATTAAATTGGAATATATTTTTGTAAATTAAATAAGACTACATTTGGAATCATTTTCCTTATTATAGGTGTTACTGCCTGCACTTGCAGCGTAATCTACTGTGGTGTCAAACTTTATCCATCTATCCATCCATCCCTCCAGTAATCCATCCATTCATTTTCAGAACCATGTTTATCCTGGGACTAAAGGATATGTTCCACTTTGGTAGGCTCAGGTATTTAAACCTCATTAGCCATGAACAGACAAGGCTGTGTGGATTCAAAATACTCAAAGGAATTAACAAAACTAATTCATTTAAATTTTTACAGCTAAATTTAAGTAAAATGTGTCCTTCATGACAGATGTCAGGAAGCATTGTGTCACACAAATTGTGGTGGAAATTTGGAACAAGCTACCAATTAATATAGTTGTAGCACAAAACTTAAATTTAATAAGCTTAAAGTTTAAAAAATAAAGAAAACATATAAAGAATCAGGAAATGTAACTTTAATCGTGTGAAGTGTCAGAACTGGTAAGAGTTAAAGGTTGGTGCCTGAGCCAAAATCAAGGATCAAAAATCAATGTCAAAAAATAATGTAAACATAATGGCTACCTAAAACTCCTTTTTATAATGAAATTGCTAACCAACAGAATGTAATTGTTTAGAAAATGAGTAATGTATAGGCTTGGACATTATGTATAAAAATAAAATACTGGTGGTGCAGTGATAACACCAGTATAAGCATAAAATAAACAAATAATCAGAAAAATCAAAGAACAGCAAACAAACTGAACAAAATATGTCAGAATACAACTAAAGTTAATGTATATGATAAAATCAAGACATTAACAACTTTTAAAGATATCTGCATGAGACATCTGGGCAACTTCATTATCAACTAACAAAATGAGCTTGATGGACTGAATGGTTTTCTCTCAGTACTTATGCTTCTTGCATTCCAATATATGGTTACCTGAGTAGAAGCCTAGTCCAGCAGCACAGGGTGCAAGCTAAGAGCAAACCCATGAAGTATTCCATCAAGGGTAAAACTCATGCAGAATCCCACAATATCCAGTCTCACCTGTACAAAACACAATGTTTGGCATTTATGACTAGGTTTAAACCAACACACTTGCATATAAGGTATCACTCAGACACTCTGTACTCATACATAGTGCTTTACATGCTCCTCACAGTTGTTCGGCTCCTTGGATGGATAATAAAATGAGGAATTGCATTTTACCTGCATGACTTTGGATATTGGCCACCATTACAGCAAAAAAATAAAAATAAAATAAATAAAAAAGGAGAATAGTCCATAACTGTACAAGAAATTACACAATTACATAGTGGATTGTGCTGCTTCTTCAAACACACCTGGCGATTGGGTTAAATCCTCAGCCTGGTCACTGTATGCAGGTGTGGAGCTGTATGTATGCACACAGTCAAACACGTTTACATTTCTTTGTCCATTTTATTGCTTGTTTTCAAAGTTTTTAATATCATTTGTCTAGCTGGAAATCTCCTATAGCTACAGTGACTCTTTTCTCCTCCTTAAAAACTGATGTGGAATGCTGGAACTGGCTAATTTTATCTCTTCCTGTTTATTCTTTAAAATACTGTTTGATTTTTTTTCTAAATGTTTAGGTAGGTTGCACCTTTTTTGTTTGCTTTTTAGTGTTAGTTCACCTTATGGTATTTTCTTCACATGCCAGTTGGTTGCACCAATCATTTTAAAAAGCTGGAAACTGCATTGTAATCCTTTGTATTTTAGACTACTGCTGTACTGTAAAGTAGGTATTATGAATCAAAGTTATATAGCACTAAACTTCACTACAGTGTAATTCTAGTCAATACTGATTCATATTCTCATTTTACTTTTGGATGTTTTTTCATGGGTCTGGCCATATTCAGACGTGCAGCCAGCCAGATAGGGTGGGTCTTTATTCAAAAAAACTGGACTTTTTAAAAAACATATATGTTCAATTTTAAATATGTGTTATATATTTCTCGGGCCTAAGGGTTTCTTGTGAAAAGGTTAAAATAAATAAAAGATACAAGACAGATTCAGATACTGAAACAGGGGAATTATTTTGTATTATATTCAGTCCATAGCTTTGCCTCTCATTCTAATTCTTAAAACTGTCAAATTAGTGTTAAGTTCAAAGGAAAATGCAGCCAATGAAATATCTCATAACTGAACTAAATAAACAAACCTTATAAAATAACTGTTAAATAAAACACAACATTTGATAATACTTGAGCATAATATGACCATACTTTTTGACATGTAAAGCAAGATCAATAACAACAAAAAACCTAAACGGTACTATAAGTCATTAACACTAAGTTGCATTTTTCAGCCTTGATTGCTCCACATGTTGTGTTAATAATTCACCATGGCTGGTCAGTAAGCTCATTAAAGTCAGGAGGTTCCCTGAGTGAACAGATTCAATACTGTATCTAAGACCACTACACTGTCGACTACCAGGCAGCAAAGCCTCTGCCACAGAATTTAATAGTAGATGTTTACTTCCTTTGATGTTCGCTGCTCATCTTCTGTCCACCATGACTGAAACCTGACTGCTTGGTTTTTTATTTGGCTGGACAAAGACCTTGTCACTTTTCAATGTAGCTCGATGACAAGCTTGATGTTCATGCTTACCTATAACTTCAGACATTTTACTCTACTTAACAAAAGGAGAAGTGTTTAATAACCCATGTATATCCTTTTACTTTCACTTATAAAGACAACACAACAGCCACAAAGGGTACCAGGGACCTCATTTTTCAAGTCAATTGAATTTAAATGCCTGGATACATCCACCAAGACAAGTTGCTGTGCAGATGTAATTTTTGTTTGTCGTAATTTCTCGGTAAATGGTATTTATGACCACCTGACATACATTGCACTCTTTGGTTAATGTCTACTGGCACTTTGTGGTTTAAATATATGAAATTCTAAATTCCTGACAATTTCTTCACTTTTATGTATTTGAAATAAATAATCACATGCAAAACTGCAGCAATATATATAAAGGAATCATTAACTTTCGATAAACTACAACATTATATATACAAGAAAAAAATGCATGTCTAAATAAAAGTTGCCTAGGTATCATTTAAAGCTACATTAGCATTTTATTCAGTTTTAGAAATGTAATTAGTTTGAATTTCACTGCTGTAGGTTTTATTTCAAAATGGCCTATTTCTAAAGCCTGTTTAAAATATTTCATAGTGGGATTTTTCTGGATACACATTCAGAATAGCTTATTTAATGCCAGCTATATTTCAAAATGTCTCTTTTCTTGCTGGTTTTGTTGCTTACAAATAAATTACTTCTTATATACTTACATCGTTGCAGTTTTTCGAAATTTAATTACACATTTATATATATATCACTGCACTTTTCAAGTGATTATTTATTTCATAGTTGCCTTTTCATTTATCTCATTTTGGCACAAATACCTTTCCATATGGCCCTCCTACCCATTGCGATTACCAGAGTAATTTAATACAACTGATTCAAATATTGTAATGTTCTTTCTGAATCACAAGGAACCTACAACCACATTTTAGTGACTGACAAAATCACAATAGTAGAGCAAAATATCAGCAAATGTTAGATAATGGCTGCTTCACTGAGAAGAGCTGGATAATTAGATGACAATTCTAAAGTCCAGTCTAGTTGAAAGCCCTACCTTATCTTCCAAAATTTCAAAATAGCTGTTCTATATTTTGGGACATCCAGCTAACCATTTATGTTTCTTTTTATCTCGCTCCTAAGGCCTCATTTTGAAAAATCACCGGTTGCTACAAAGTACAATATCCACACTGTTTTGCGGTGGCTACGTATTTTGTCAACATTCCACTATATAGAGCAGTCTTAATTTGTGTATTTAATTTTTTGTGTTTTGTAGTTTTTTATTATTAATTAAATAAAACAATATGTGTTTATTATGTTTTAATTTTTGGACCATTAGCAGTATGGTGTAGGTTAAACCACATTCCCAAACCCCATCTGGCTATGCTCCTGATATTATTTCTTCACAAGAGCTTTGTTGCTATATTTTGTGCCTTTTTGAGAATTTTGTTGTCGGTAATGGCTTCCTTTCAGCCCTGTATTTCCTGAAAGTGACAGCACATGACATCATTGGGTTCCTGGTATTTAAGATGGAGATGCAATTGCCTATATTTGTTGATAAATCTAAATCAAATTTTACAGTGCTAGGGCAGCATTTTTCTTTGAGTTAAAAAGCCTTTAAACATTACCAAGCACTTAACAACGTTTGGTTAGTGTTTTGGGTTTTGATGATTTGTTTTACTCTTTTAATTTCCACTTCAGCTCATTTCCAACAATGGATCCATATCCACTGCAGCTTTTTTTCCTCATTTTTCAGCTTTGACACAAGAGTTGCTGGTCAAACTTCTTTGTTAGAATGTTATGTATGATGTCATGTCTTCTGCCATATTTAAGATGGTGGCAAATTGTTGCTAGCATCGAAGCTTTGATTCAAGAATATTTTCAACTAAAATTTGTTGAAATCTATAGTTATTTAAGAGGGATGCTCCAATCAGGTTTTTTAAGGCCGATAATGACCACCAATTTTAATGTTACTTGATTCAGGATAAAGTAGGGTGAAATGACACCTTTTATTGGATAGATTACAAATGCAAGCTTTAGAGGTAGCTAACACGGTACAACACTCTACTGCTATGTTACTTGATTGGCGGATTCCAATACCGATTCTGATTTTTTTTTTCTTTATGCCTTTAAAAAACTTTTTACACTGATCTCCTGCATAACCAGACAAATAGAAGTGTTATGTCCTATATTAAAGTATATTTTTATAAGTAAACTATAGACTACAGGAGTTAACTGTTCATTTTTTATTAACAAAATGAAATTCTGTAGGTTTATTTTTCAGTGACCATAAAATACTAAAACCAATAACATTTCCTTAAAATATGTACTTTAACCAATAAAACATGTACAAAAATATATATCCATAATACAGTATATATACATAAATATAAAGAATTATTATTATTATTATTATAAAAGAAAATAAAATGCTTCTCATAATTACAAGCTGTCATATTGTTTAGCTTTTTCTAAAATGTACCTGAAACAAGGCTTAATTAAAATCAGTACTTTTCACCATTTCTCTAACAACATATATATATATATATATATATATATATATATATACTTATATATATTCTCAATCAACTGATATTAGAAATTAAACGCTGTTTTAATCATTTTAAATCATTAATTACACTATAGCTTTTTGTTGTTAAAACATTTACTACATTTATAGAGGTGTGTTTTTTTTCTTCAGTGTATCAACTAGACATTCGGAACTCGTGAGTTGTAATTATAAAATATGGATTACCATTTTGAGTATGTAGTACTTGTTTCTTACCACACAGCAACAAATAATAAACACAGTACAAATCTTATAAAAAAAAGCCTATTGTTTTTCTAAGCAGGAATTTCAAATTCGTCTTTAACTTTTCTTTTTCCAATTAAAAGCACACTGTCCAAACTCAAGTGCAGTCAATTTTAATTTAAAGGACAAAATAAAATACTGAATTCCTTAAAGAAGCTTTTCTTGCCATTTGTCTAGGTAAACTTCTCCAATTACTTTGTTTTCAGTTTATTACTCCACTTTCTTTAATGCAAAGACTAATATACCTATTGTCTCTCATTCACTAATAAAACAAGCTTCCACTCCCTGCTCTTTGTTTACACTGAAGGAAGTTTGCTGCAAAACAAAAAAGAAGACACCCACTGGCTCAAGTACCATAACACCTTGCAGAAAGGAGCACTACAACTAAATTACCGTAGAGCTTAGAAAAGGAAGAGCTGAAAATATCAGTTTTTGTGATTAGCCTTTCTTTTTTTAAGTGAAAATCTGACAATTTCAATCGGCGGCTGATTAGGCACTACATTTAGTCACCAGTACTCCCTGGATTGACCCTTCACATTCTCCTTCACTATTCTTTTGGTTTGCCCTTTAAAATAATTTATTTATTTCCTGGTCCATTTGCAATATGATTTTCTATTTTGAAACAAGCTTCTAACTACTCCTAACAGCAGAATTTCTTGTAGGAGTACAGTTATTCTGGTATAAATATCTACTTAACCTTTCAAGGTAATAGTTCACACATTCTTGAATTTGCTATTTTTTAAAATAGAAATGTCTACTGTATTTTATATTCTAATTTAGTTACAGAACACAGGCTATTAAGATCAAAAAACATTGAATTTGTGTAAATTACAAAAGAATCCTCTGTGTAAACTGCAAGTTAAACTGTAGTGGCATTCAATTACAGGCCTCTACTGGAACAGCAACCCTCATATAAGATTAAGGACAGACGCAGTTTGTTCTTGTTGTCCCATTCTTCTTCTGTCACTCCTCATGTCTTTCTAAAAGAGCAGGTTCTTCTGCCAAAGCACAAGGTTATCAGTAAAGAAGCAAAAGTGTTTGGTTGCTGTAACACTCAATGTTTTGACTATCAATCCTCAATGTGTGTGGAGTGAATTTAAATTACAAAAGGTAAAATAGATGCTATGCCATGCTCACAGAAAGCACAGAAAGCACTGGCATGAATTTGAAGTAATTTCAAGACTTTGACAAGCTGCAGCACCATTTTCTCTTTGTGCTCATTGGGGCATGTAAATTATTTGTTCTCATGGCTACCCATTTTAGTTGTGTGCAATCACAGTTTTTCTTCAAAACTAAAATAAGCAGAGAAAGACAAGTAAAGTATTTCTTTCTGTAAGTGTCAAGCATTGGTTTTGCATCTCTTCCTTTGCTCACTGACAGCAATATGAGTAAACACTCCTTTCCACTCAGACGATAAAAATACTTTTAATGATATACTTGAGAAAGGTATTCAAAGAGTACAGAAACACTGCTATTATTATGATTTATTAAAAACAATTGAAACATTTTTAATATTTGAGATATTTGGACACCTGTTTTCACAAAAAATGATTACACTTTCTTTTGTCAATTGTCATAGCAGAAAGCATCAAATCTACAATGACATTACAGCAGGTAACCACCTATGCTTTAAACAGGAGCTTTGTTAGATTTTTAATTTTGATTATGAAGTGCAATGATCACAAACAAGCCTAAGAAATGAAATGAAGACTTTTGCGCAAGGCAGTGGAGAATAACTACTAATGTGTTAAAATTGGTGTTTTTAATACATGACATTTCCTAAACTGTTATATACAAAGTATTCATCTATTTTAATGTTTTATTACTTTAAGAACTGAATTCTGGCCTTTGTTTTAATCTACAAGGGTTCGAAAATGTTAAATAGTTGTATTGTTTTGTTATTGCAGCATTTTGATACGTTAGTGCCTTCATTTGTTACAGCAATCTTTCCAGAATGCTCCAGGATTGTGCAATGTGCGACATACAGTAATTGAAGTAACCACATAAAGGTTAGTGCATTTATTTTTTGGGGTAAGTGAGATTAGGACAGTAACAGTATTAGTGTGTGATTCTTACAAGAAACACTTCTCCGTGTTAAGAAACTTGCTTTTAGTATTAGGGTCTTTGACTTTGAATTAATGCTTTGAAATTGATGACAGATTGGTCAACAATTTTCGACTCTGTTGCATCACAAAATCCTTTTCAATAAAACTACTCACTGTTTCTTTCTGAGTCAGTACAACTAAAGGGTGGAATTGAGGTTTACATACAGTACATTGCAGTGTCAATGTATGGACTACTCTTGAATTTTGTGCAGAACAGACTATCTGGGATTATCTATCCCATTTAATTTTAGGCTGAACTTTAGGCAAACAGCCTCAGGCCTTCCACGTTGAGTGTGAGTGTAGTGAGTCTGTGTTCTGATTTTTGGAATTTTTCTCTTTATGTTTAAATTTGTTTATCATTTGTTACTGGATTCACTGTTTGTACTGGCAACACCCATTGCAATTCACGTGATCAGATGCAGTGTTGGCGTAAAATGTATTGGTTCAGATAGATTCTAGGTTACTGACTTCCCATGTGTATTATATCTTTGTCAGCCCCCTTTGATTTCTCCTTTAAACCTTCCTTGAACTCCTCCTCCTTTGCTAAGCATTCATAACAGTGGGGCCATTGAAGTTTGGATGAAAAGTAGCTTCTAGCAGAACAGAATTTGAGCTTAAAGTCAGGAGGTGAGTCAATAGTAAGATCACATCCGGTAGGTGGAAGGAAGGCAGATGTATTAAACAATAAAATAAAACTGGGGGTGGTTTAATGTATGTGTGTATGTGAAATTGGACCAATTACTCCATGTGGTAGTCTGTGACTATCACATGTATAGTATATAGTAGACAGGCCTTTCTTTACTAATTCCTTGAAATTATAATCCTTCATATTTATACTGTTAGCCTTCTTGGTGTACCTTCGGTTGTGTCACTTAACAGCATCCCCTAAAATTCACTATATAATTCCAAAAACATGTGTTTCAGGCACAACTCTTTTAAAAAAGTCAAACATTTAGCAGGTTTTGTGAAATTTGGGTGGACAGAAACAGAAAACAAAATACGTAGTCCAGTGCTATGTTCAAGACAGCTAAGAAGCTAGCTTTACCTATGTCAATGTTAAGTAACCAAAAAGCACATTTGCTAGCATACTGTAACTGAGAACCTCTGGGCTTTCCAGTGGCACTGTAACAACAAGATAATGCAAAGAAATACAATCTTCCATCAGAGTGTTAATCTTTAGTGTATTTTCCCTGTTATGTTGTACCCCATGCTCGGATATGCAGAATCTACCAAATACTGTGGGTGTAATAAAATTCACTTTATAGATTCATGGTGCCACAGGAAGAATATATAACCAAGATGACAAAATCGATTGTGATAATAGTAGGTTGTCTCTGTAAGCCTGAATTTGCTTAATGCATAAAATGAACCTTGCAGCATGCTTCTAATGTTTATAAATAGGAGTATAAATCAAAATATTGTTTTTCTTTCTGTACCACTGAGTTACTGCCCAAATCCATTTAACTTGCTAGTGGGCCATTTGAAGAAATATAAACAAATCACTTGACATTACAAGTTTTGTTAAGGTTTGTTCCATTTTCTAATAAATCCCATTTTGTAACTTTAGCTTGACTCCCTCTCGTGAAAAGAAAACAGCATAGTTAAGTCTTGTATTTACCCCAAAATGCTAAATAACCTAAAGGTAAAAAAATACCCTTACTGAAGTAACAGTGTGCACTGTGCCTAAGCGCAAAGCCTTCTAAGAAGAAGACCAAACAATAATCAGGAATGTTTTATATGTTAAAATCTTATGTCTGTGATGACAAAATTTTCCAAAAACCTCATTTGTTTTTATTTTTGTCAAAAAAACTAATATAACTGCTTGGTCTATTAAGGTAAACTATTGAAACAGTGGGTACAAATTGCATTAGTGCATTACTTCTTAATAGAATAATGCAGCACAAAATGTTTAGAAAATGATTACATGACAAGGCCTGTCTCTGATTATTGTGCTTAAAAGTCATTATTAGAAAAGAAATGCTTTAAAAGCCTGATTGTAAATCATAAAATGATGATTACAATTGCTAACATGCTGACAAGTGATCCTTGTCTTTGGATATTGTGAGACTTTGGCACACATAAATCAGCTTTCCCACAAATACAAAATCCACTGAAATACAAAGCATAAGTTAACAAATACAATGAAGTAACCCAGCCAGCATTGGCTCCTGTAGCCTTGCCTCCCTGAAAGTCTTCCCACCAAATTCAGTACTGATGCCCCTGCGGGGGGTTCACCAACCAGGATAAGAGGTTCCACAAAATGCGTCTCTTCAATCTCCATGTGCTTGTTAAATTAAGAAACAGTGAGACGGGAGCTGGTAATGAGATTTTAAAATCAGACGAGATTCACAACAATGTACCTGGAACCATCAGTTAGTAAGTACTTCTAGCATCTCAACTGTAGCCTTAATCAACTTCTGCCATGAGGCAGTTTTAGGACCCCATCTTGGTTCATTTTTGTCTAACAGACAAAGAGGATCAAAGAAATGGACAATTCAAAGAAAAAGAGACAGGTTAGTAAAGAAGATGAAGGATGTCTGATAGAAGCCAAGACCAAAAGGAAAATGCATGTTATTACAACTTATAAAAAGTTCAATCATAACAACCTTCTTTACTCTGAATAACACCAAGGAGTCCACAGTCTACAAAAATAGTTTGTGTATTCACAAAATAAACACAAGTGTCTGCTGAGAATTGTATGAACAAGAAGAGTATAAAGTATTAAATAGATAATTGAAACAAAACCCTGCTACCTCTCTGGGCCTTCCTACATAGGCCTTGAACAAGATGTTCATGGCTTGTCCATTTATCTACCTATACAGGAACGCAATAAACACATTTTCACCTCACTTTTTTGCTGTGACTTGTCCTCTCTTCTTTCCACTAGTGAGATCCTGCCAATTCACTTTTCAGCCCTAGATATAATAGGCCTCTGGCTTGAGGCAGCCTTAAAACCCAGACCATACTCTTAGGATCGGGCTCATGTGTCTAAAATACTGGTGCCCTCAGTACTCAAAACTTCTACAATCCATAAAGTGACAGGCTATATTAGTTAAATAGGTAATACTGGCCAGCCCTACAATTTAGTACCACACATTGCCACCTAATCAGCTGGATTGAGATTACAGACCTTTGTCAGTCCTGACTAATACACTTTACTCCATTTCTCTCAACTTAGCATTAATCAGTAAAAAATAGTTCTGACCTACTGTTAACCGTTAAAAGCTTCTTTCTCAACTTTCAAGAGCTGGGAGCCCTGATAATTGCTTAATCACCTGCTTTCTAGTATCCTATGGATACCGCCCTACTATTCCCGGGCCCCACTGCACCCACACATTACAGCACAACAGCCCCTTGCCTACTAAGCATCCAATTATAGACAGATAGATTTAAAAAAAAAAAATCTTGTTATGAAACACATCCTTTAGAATGAGTGCTAAGAAAAGTGAATATGTTTTCATGGTATAGGTAGGCCACTGAAAGACAACACAAAAAACAGCTTGTTTTGCTCTCTTTCCTTATTTCTTAAATCAATTACCAGAGTAAAGAAGCATGCAGTTTGCCCAAGGAAGGCTATAGCTCAGAACATTAAAAGTAATTGTGCCCACAAACTGCAGAATGGTTCTGTCACTGAGGAACCAAAATGTGCTTTTTGATCAAGATAAAGGGGGTCTCCAATAAGACAGCTAACAGACTGAAACCAACAGCACATTACAAAAGACCACAGTCACCTAATGAGGGATAAGAAAATGTTTATGTTCAGCACTAGCCAGCATATTTTTCAACAAAAATCTTTTTGTTATAGTTACAAAAAATCCTAAACATCTTGAAATATGCAGTTGTGTCAATCCTGTAAATCAAAATGCAAAGAATCTGAATATTCAAATTGTGCTTCTGTGTAACTGCTCAAGAGTACAGTGTGGAATGTATACGTTCTTGTTTGTGTTCATTTCCACACAGTATACATCAGTAATCTAAATGTGTGCAGGTTAGGGTGCAGGGCCTTCTCTGAATTGTCTGGTTTAATTGAGTGCGGGCCTGTGAGAGTGCCCATTCAATTCTGATTCCTTTGCTGCAAACAATGCTGCCAGGAAAGGCTCCTGTCCCTTACAAATATTATATGGGGAAACACTGATTCAATCAGTCAGTCATTGTCCAACCTGCTATATCCTAACACAGGGTCAGGGGGGTCTGCTCGTGCTAATCCTAGTCAGCACAGGGTGCAAGGCAGGAACAAATCCTGGGCAGGGCACACATGCACACATACCCACACACCAAACACACACTAGGGACAATATAAGATCGCAAATGCACCTAGCCTGCATGTCTTTGGACTGTGGGAGGAAACCAGAGCACCTGGAGGAAACCCACGCAGACACGGGGAGAACATAAAAACTCCACGCAGGGAGGACCCGGGAAGCAAACACAGGTCTCCTTACTGCGAGGCAACAGCAATACCTATGCACCACCGTGCTGCCCCACTGATTCAGTGAAGGAATGAATTAATGAACTGTAAAAGGAAAAAAAAAACAATTCATAGAAAGACTGAGACATTACCCACTATAGACATAACATATGGAGCCTAAATCACAAGTCAATTATGCAATTAATTCTTTACTATAAAATTAGCATAGACAGAGTTCTGTGACTTGGCATTTAGGTCAGAGTCAATTTCTCTATTTGCGGTTCCTTAGAAACCAAGAAGGATTTAAAGGTTACTGTCACATCACCAATCCATCCTATTTTATTAATTTTATACAGTGCACGTATGGACTTCATGTGCTTATGAAATTACAGAGTGGAAGAGAGGGATCAGTTAATCTGGGTCAGCAAAACTGTCAAACTGTCCATTTTAAGAGACCTTGGAGCATCCATGGGTTTCTTTCTTTGGAATGATGTTAATTGGACTTTTATTCCTTCCTCCGTTCATCTATTGTCAACTTGCCCTAATCTTAGCACAAGCTTATTTACATGTTACTGCTCAGACTGATTTATGTTGTACTGTTTGTTTACCTGTGTTTTTTTTTCAAATAAATGTTGTAAGGTTTTGTATTTTATGTTAAAATATTATACTTGTAAATATGTATAGGCACTCTGAGCCTGTACTCACTGAAGAGGGGTATACATGAACAAACTGAATTTAAATTCAATACTACAGTATTGTATCTTAAAATCTCAGTGGCACTGTTTTACATATTTTAATGCTGTTACTTGGATACAGAAATTCTGTAAGCTAAGCCAAAAATGAAGCAACGGAGCTGCTTTAGGCAGTTTTTTTCCAACTATTAATGTCTTTGCCTTGCAATCAAAATTTAAATGCAAAAGGGCTAGGTGGTATCAGAATTGGTAAATATAATTGCTGAATGGGAGAAATACAGAATCTTGACCATATTAATGAATACCTGCCCAAACCCGATCAAAACGAGCACCCTGCACAGAAATGACAAATTCAAACAGTGAAAAGGCAAATTTAAAGGAACTATGGTGTTCACTCACTCTTCTTTGCATTTATTTTATTTTGGTTTTTATCTTTTGTTCCATTTTTTTAAGTTTTTGGTTACACTGTGATATATTAGCACTGATGTAGTTGGAATATTTTTTGTTAATTTATTAAACATCTAATATTTGTTAAGACAGTAACACTCTGACATTCCTCCCACATAAACCACATTAAGAAATTTTCCTACTTTCACCTCCATAACATATCTCATGTTCGCTCATTCCTCTCCTTTTCTAATGCTGAGACACTTGTCCATGCCTTTATCACATCCTGCATTGATTATTGTAACTCTCTACTGGCAGGTATTCCTTCTAATCTAAAATCACAGCTCCAATTGATTCAAAACTCTGCTGCAAGAGTCCTAACATAAACCAGCAAGAGCGAGCACATCACACCCATACTGTTTCACCTCCACTGGCTCCCTGAGTCTTAAAGAATTGAATATAAAATTATATTTTTAACCTACAAAGCTTTAAATAGCCTTGCATCAGACTACATCAGTGACCTTCTCCATCGCTGTGCTCCTGTTCACCCACTAAGGTCCTCTGATTCTGGCAATAAACCTGCACTCTTTGGGTGACAAGGTCATCAGCTGCATAGCACCCTGACTTGGGAATGACCTCCCGGAATTAATGAGATCCGTTGACTCCCTTCACCCCTTTAAAAAACAACTTAAAACTTATCTGTTTAGGAAGGCGTTTAACTTAACCAGACATTCTGCCAGTTTCTTCAGTGTACCTTTCTGTCCAGATACTCAGGGTAATTTGTGTGTGTGTTATATCACAAATTATGTTTTTTGTTCAGGCTTTTCTTCTAGTATTGAATTAATTATTTTACTCTGATTTATTGTCTTTTATTCTATTCAATGATTTGTTATTCAATGTTATATACGTCCCGCTGTTCTTTCTGAGACTCTGTGAAGTGCCTTAAAAATGGGAAAGGTTCTATATAAATAAAATGTATTATTATTATATCTTTATTTTATCGTTATTAAGCAATCAGCATGCATAATGAATTACATAAATTAACTGGATCTCCTAAGTACATAGAAACTGATGAAGATAAAACTTTCTGCTGAAGAGAAAGAAAAAATCAGAGTAACAACTGTTACTCTAAATTAATTAAACTCCATATTAACTAAATTAACTGTTACTCTAAATAAATAATTTAAAAGGAATAATGGAAACTGGATAAGAAAATACTTCCAAAACATAAACATCTGCCTATAATACTGTATATATTTTTTTGCTTATCCAGCTTCTTATGCACTCATTTAACAAATATAAACAAATAATAATTAATTCATATACAATACACCAAAGTTACAGTATATACCAAGGACAAATAATGATCTGCGGTATAGTCTGCACATCAAGACATATTAATGAAGCTCAGGACAGGAACAGCATTTATCAGCTTAATCAGTGCAGCATTTAGTACAAATGAGACAGTTTTACCATATCCTTTTAATAATACTCTCTCATTAATCCAGTCTCAACTAAAGACTTTAGGAAATCTCAGTTCCTAAGGAAGGCAGCCTACTGATATGCTGCAAGGTATCACTCAGACAAGTCATTAGCAAAATAAAGGCACAGTGAGAAACTGAAGCAACAGTCCAGTATTTCTTTAATAAAGCAGCTCTCATATAAGACTTACAGTGCTACTATGCTCACTCAAATCATTTTGTTTTCCCGAACCCAATTGCAATGAAATTAGTCTGGGCTCTCCATATAAAAAATAAATATATACTGTTAATATCAGTTTAAATGTATTCTGTTCAATACAAAGTCATTTTCTGAGTCCCTTTAAGTGATGGATGGATTGTCTGCATTGAATTTACCATCATATCAACTTCTTCAAAATGTTTCTAATTTCATTCCAACCAAAATACATTAATATGGCAATTTTATCAACTCTTCTATAAATTAAAAACTATATTAGTTGTACTAGAACTCACTATAGTATTTAAAGACAATTTAGCTTCACAAATAAATAAAAAGGTGGTGTTTCTGTGTGCCTTAACTACAAAACTCAGAATAGTGCCTCAAGAATTCAGAGTAGGGAGAACTTAAAACCCAAAGGAATTGTGCTCATCATCAGAGGTAAGACAACAGTTTATGACTTAAAGGCAATAATGGAGATATAAAGATGTATTTCTCAAATAAATAATTTTGCTTAAGAAATTCCTTTTTGGGTGGCTCTGTGGCGCAGTGGTGGTGCTGCTGCCTCGGAGTAAGGAGACCTGGGTTCACTTTCTGGGTCCTCCCTGCATGGAGTTTACATGTTCTCCCCGTGTCTGCGTGGGTTTCCTCCCACAGTCCAAAGACATGCAAGTTAGGTGTATTGGTGATCCTGAATTGTCCCTAGTGTGTGCTTGGTGTGTGTGTGTGTGTGTGTGTGCGTGTGTGTGTGTGTTTGTGTGTGTGCCCTTCCCGGGATTTGTTCCTGCCTTGCGCCCTGTGCTGGCTGGGACTGGCTCCAGCAGACCTCCGTGACCCTTTGTTAGGATATAGCAGGTTGGATAATGACTGACTAATTCCTATCTTTGCACTATTATGTTATGAGGAATTCTTGCCTTTGTATTGAATACATTTTAGTGAATATATTACAATTAAAGCAGGTATGGTATAGATACATTTTAGCATGCCAAACCAGGGGCTAATCTGGAATTTTAGTTGTTTAGTTGTATGAATGATCACATTCATACTCAAAGCTTGCTCTGATATCCAAGTCTAAGATTGTTTCTTAAATGAAATCCTATGTTTTGAAATTGTGAATGCTGCAGTGGTTGTGGAAATCAGAGTTCAATTCATCAAATCTTTGAAAAAATTTTACGCAGACTCCTGAACGAGCCACTCACTCAGCTGTAAACTGAAGATATTGTACAAACATATAAATGTTTATGATTTAGCCCTGGCAGGACATATATTTTTAATTTTGTATAAGAAAGAAATATGCTAAAAATATTGCATTAAGCAGATTTGAGAATTGTTATAAATAAAATATATTCAATGCTGGTTTTCAATTCTGCTCAATTGCTATATATTAATTTTAATGCAAATGAACCTTAGTTTTTACTTGTCACCTTTGTAACCTTAGCAGTGATATTGTGTATGAGTAATAGCTGTCCTGTTGTTTATCAGCCTTGTGAAAGAAATAGTAATATATTTAATAATAAAAAATGCATATTTTTATTTTCTGCAATGAACTTCATATTTGACCATCCCTGTCAGGGTCAATTCACAAGAATATTGTACAAACAAAAACTGATTTTCCAAGGTATCATGTAGGAACGGATTGCTGTTTTTCTTGTGTCATAGGAAAGAATTTTAATACATGCAAACTTATACTTAAACTAAAACAGAGGCTGGTTTTGAGCCCAAGTCCATTCTGAAAATATATAGTAGCTGATATCACAACTGAGTTACTCAATTGTATGTCAAAAACAAGAAGATGAACTCTGAGTGTAAACACTACCATTGGAAAACATTGCTTAGCTTGATGATGCCAATTCATGGTAAAAGGAGGACCAGAACATGCAAAAAATGCACAGATCCATGGATCCATTCTGCTGAGTGCTGAAAATACAAGCTATTGGTGGTAATGTAGTATTTGTGGTAATATTGTGGGGGAGTGTCGTTTGTGGTAAACAGATTCTCTGATAAGCGGTGCATTTCCCGATAGCTTCATAATGTTAAGTACTCCGTCATCTCATAGTAGGATCATTCGTTAATTAGCAAGAGTTTCCTGAATCGATACAGTCATTATTTTCAGTGTTGTTATTTATTTAGACTTTTGCCAGTGATTCTGTTACTGACTGACAGTGATTGCACTAATAAGACCACAAAAAAGACATTGATGACCTTACTTGAACAATGTAGTAGTAATAATAATGATGATGATGATAATAATAATAGTAATAATAATAATAATAATAGATCCATGTTGCAATATAAATATAAAATTATAGTGTAGGCTGCTAAAGGAGCTTTTTGTAGCTTTAATACCTGTACATAATTTGCAAACATAATGTTTTAACTAATCAAACTCGCTATGTAATGAACATATGACTCACTCTTAGCACCAGCAACGACAATAGCAAAAATTCAGAAAATTAGTATCACAATCAGAAATGCCATTTGAGAAAGCACTGTCCAAGAAGCCAAGTCGCTTGTCTGAATGCTCTTTTGCAAGTGGACATGAACCCCTTGGTCCATCTTAGTAATCATCAATTAGAGACATACAAGCTACCCAGGGGTGAAATAACGACCCTCCTTGGTCTGTTGCATCCCATCTACAACTGTCAAAAAGGGTTCTTGGTGCTAAATGTCCAGGTGATATTTAACCATCAGGGACTTTTTTAAAAACATTGTGGCCAAGTGGACTGGAAGTACAAATAATAACTGGTCTGCTCTGGAGTGTGTCAGGTTTCAAGGGATTGTGCATTTACAGGTGGCTAGCCCCTGGGAGACAGTGGTTATGCTTTTAGTGAATACCTGCTAATTCCAGTGTTGAATCTCCAAACTATAGCTGAGAAGAGCTATAACATTGCACCTCAAAGCACATGAACTGCTCTACAGTGTGCTATGGGCATGTGGAAGATGTGGTTCCAGTGTACAAGTCCTTGAAGGGCTTTCACAAGCCTTGGAAAATAACACTTCTTAATGTTGTGCTTCTCCTCCATAAGTTGTTTTAACCTTCTTTTGTGAACTGTTGCTTCCTTTTCTTATTGTTGCATTTTTGCAAGGGAGCAATGTCAAGTTTTGAGTCCATTTATATATTTTTGGCTAATAGGTTAAATTAATGAGTCCTTATTTTGTGTGCTTTCACGTTTTAATTGATTTTTTTGTTACTTTTTACATGTGTACATGCCTTATGTAACAATATAACACCTTTTTGATCACTGAAATATGTGGGATCAATGTCCTGGCTATTGTTTGTGTTTTTTTTTTTTGACATGAACACAGTGGGAGTCAACAAAGAAGTACTTTAAACTCATCTGATAAATTTTAGATAAGGAAGGGCTTCAGAAAACACTTGTAAAACACCCCTGTTCTTTACCTATGTCATACGCTACCTTGTTCATTATTCACTAAGAGCAATAATTTCTGGGAAACTCACCCAAGAAGAGCAATGCAGATATTTCTCTAGTGTTTACATCTAAAT
Source organism: Polypterus bichir lapradei (assembly GCA_026402145.1). Lineage (NCBI taxonomy): Eukaryota > Metazoa > Chordata > Cladistia > Polypteriformes > Polypteridae > Polypterus > Polypterus bichir. Next base: position 9,551,863 of record JANRMT010062832.1, on the reverse strand, counting down.
CCAATTGTGCATCTGTGGAATGCGATTAAATGAGCCATGCATAGTACCACTCTACCACCAGCTGATTTGCTAAAATTAGAGGCCAGACTGGAGTCATCACAGGTCAACATGACTATGACACTGTTTCAACACCTTGCTGAAACAATGTCCCTACAATTTCATGCTTGTCAGGTATAGAGTAGAGCTATATCTTACAACTCTTCTTTCATGTCAGGTATGAACTAGGAATACTTACATAAAATGTACGCCATAGAAAGGACATAGGGTCAAGACCCAGTCTATTTCTGATAACACTGATTTGAAGGGAATGTATTTTTTATTTATTATTACGACTGTAACCAACACAATGGCAACTTGTTATATTTAAAATAAATGTACAGTATGTATTAAAACAATTTGTAAAAAATAATACTGTAATTGGTGAATAATTCAAATAATTTCCAAGTACCGTATATGCTCACGTATAAATTGGGTCTTGAAACCCGAAAAATCGATCATAATATCAGACCCCGACTTATATGCCCATTCAAAAAAGCGACACTTAATTAATTTTTTTTTTACATCTTCTTGCCTCCTCCAATCTCACATCAGTTTCTCAGACGCATAGAATTTTGTTGCAGAAGCGCAGTTACCAATTTCTTTTGCTACTTCAACAACATTTAATTTAAAACCAGCGTCATATTTTCTTCTGATTGAACACTCCATCATAGATAAGGGATGCTCTTATGATAAAGGAGTATGAGGGTGTGAGATACAAAAAACACAAATCAGTGCAAACATTGCTTCGGAATAGTTCGGGCGCAATAGAGGGAGAGAGACAGAGAGAGAGAGAGGTTACAAGCACGTGCTGATATAGTGCATTGCCGCACCCACATAGAAAAAAAAGGCAGTGTGCTCCATGGTTACTCTCTCAGGTGGGCATTAGCATATCATAATCCCATGTACCAACAGAGTGAGTTTTCCGCATTCAACTTAAAAGACCGACATTATAAAATACCAGAAATTATACTGTAAAATCAAGTCCCGACTTAACCATCGGAGAACCTATCCGGGAGTATATACGGTAATTGTTGCTTTATGGGATTTTTGAATAGAAATACATTCAGGGTGCTAATTCCTGGTAGTTTCCTTAAAAGTATAAATGGTATATGTGAACAAAACCATGTTTCAAGGAATGTGTATTCTTATATAGGGTGGTCCAAATCTAATTATGCAACTTTTAATGCAATGCAGGAAAACAATACAAGGCAAAAGAATTGCTGTTCGACTGACAACCATTTCCCCGCCATTTTGGAATGCAGGGCAGGTGCTGCCATCTATCTGCAACAAAAAGATTTTTTTGTGAATTGCCTATGTAATAAACTTAATAAGTTATAGCGTAATGAAAATTGCATAATTAGATCTGGACCACCCTGTATTTGTAAACTGTATTTACATAGGCATATATTTTATTAAAAATAAGATGAATTCCAACAATTACCCTTACTTCTAATTAACATTACTGTACTTCTAATAAGAAAAACTGATATATGTGTAAAGGTAATAAACTTACAGTTTATGTTCAATAATAAATAAGTATATAACAAAGCTATCATTTACTTAAAGATTAATGTTTGTTGTTCTTTCTTGTGTATTGTAATGTTGAGCAGCATAGTTGCTGTAGGTGTATGTGAAAAGCATCATAGGTAAGAAAGCAAAAGTAAAATGGAAAAACAAAGATGATGGAAGCTGCATACTGCAGAAGTTTTCTCCATTGCTCTGGGTATCAGAAAATCATAGTGTCAGTAGATATTGTAACAGTTGGCTTTCCTCAGTGTGACACTAGGGTGTGTAAAGAGCAGTTTAATATGTACTTACATAGTTGGCATTAGCTTTGGCAGTGGCTATATGTTTAAAGCAGCCTACCTTGGTTTTATCTGACATCAGTCTAGCCAAAGAGAACAAAAAATCACAGTCAGATAAGTGTTACAAGACCATTCTAAGCAAGTTGTTAACCATATTTTATTTGTGGCAAATATTGAAAAAAATAATTATTATTAAACAAGAAAACAAAAAGAATTGATATATACAGGTCCACAGCAAACACTGGGATAGAGAAAATAAGATAAGACATGCTAAACGCTGACTGACTGCGAGTTATGCCCCAATGTCAAGGTCAAGGGGGTCAAGCTCCCATAAGAAGATCCTTATGACTGGACATACTAGAATGACCAGAGACAAGAGCTGCTTTTCTGAATAGCCCCAGTTATATCATAGGTCTATCTACCGCGATTATTTTTTAATTCACTACTATATGCAGTTGCTTATTTTGTGTTGCTGTTCTGAAATGGAAATTGAATGGTTATTGCATGTATTATTTGTTTCTGCTGCTTTTTTCATTTACTTATTAATTCAGTATTTTTTACTGAATATAACCACAAGCAATAATTCTGATATACATAATTGTGATATACAGGAAATATTACATGAAAAATTAAAGCAAAAATCAGATCACTGTAGAAATCTTTCAAGCTGTGCCTTGGAGCTGCACACTGTTGGCTGTTAATTTACAAAGGATACATGAATGCAAAGAATCAATGAGCTGTTAAAAAAGTTGCCTCACAATACCAACAAACAAAATCCCCTTTATTTCTATATGAGTCTAGCTAAATAAAGTGTATTGCCATTACAACCTAAAGAAAGCATTACTTCCCAGCCAGTGCAGCACTCCTTTGCTTAGTTACCAACCTCTAGCAGCTGAACTGGCTTCCTGTGTGGACCAATTTAGAGTGCATAACACTGCTAGGTATCAAAAGTGAAAAATGATGTATTGTACTCTCATATAGTGCTTTTTTCATATTAGTCTGTTATGTTTTAAAGCTTCAGATATCTATTGCACGTTTTGTAATCCCTGTCCTGACAATGTACAGTAGCATAGATGTGGGGATCTCTTATAACAATACAAAATGGTCCTTCAATAGTTAATAGGATTTCCAAACTATGTTTCTCCATGCATTTTGTACAATGGTTTTAGGGCCTAGGAGACAAATAGGACCGGTGCTAGGTTATTTTGCACCCTAGGCCAAGCTTATTAGTGCACCAACTGACAGTTCAGTAGATAACCCGTGCTGCTGGGTTTTCCCCCTCATGATCTGCACCTTAGGCAAATTCCTAATTCGCCTTAATGGTGGCGCCAGCCCTGGAGACAAATACGAAGAGTGTTCAAATATAAACAGGAATTTATGAGATACACTTTATTTATAGAATACAATGAAATGACTTACACACTATTTTTCTATGTAGTATTCTGCCACTGCAATCCACTTTTTCCAGCACTCAGGAAGCTTCTTAATCTCAGAAGAGTAGAAGTCTTTTGACTGCATGTTGACCCATTCTTGCACAGAGTCGATAACCTTCTCATTCGACTTGAATTTCTTTCCTCCTACAAATTCCTTAAGTGGACCGAAGACATGATAATCCCTCTCTGAATGACTTGTGCCAATTATACAGTGTAGACTGAGAGAGACACTCATCCCCAAACTGATTTTTAAGTCTAGAATAAATCTGAGATAGAATGACTCTTTCATTTGTCAAAAGTTTAATAATAATCCACTGCGCAACACTACTATGTACCTCCTGCTCCAACATATTGAATACAACTGATGGGAAGGGGGGAAAGAGCAGCTAGCACTACTAATGACAACTTCAAACAAACATGTGTTTGACTAATGAGTCAGGTCTACCTTGCACTCTTTATAAGAACAGACCATGAAAATTCCTGTTTATAATTGATAGCCCCTCGTATTATAATCTTCTGCTAATATACAGAATTTAGAACTTCTAGTACACACTTTGCGAGAGAACAAATCAAGTTCACAAGTCCAGGGCTCTTACAGAGATGGCAATATCATCCTCTATAAAAATGTGATTACTCAGTCTTGCTATTGTATTGTAGGAACTGCCTTCTCATTGCTTTGAGACTCAAACCTGCTCTTGCCCTGTTGTTCCGTTTTGAACCACCAGAATAGTAGTACACATTATTTCATTATTTTATGGATTTTGACTTTCTGCATTACCTTCTATATTAAGTTACATTGGCTCAGATTAGAGTTTCCATGACTTTACTGTGATTCATTTCATAATGTACCTTGTCATGTTGTGTTGCTTTGAATTGTATACTTGTATTTTGTTAAGTCTTTTTTGATGGTGATGATGAAAGGTTTTATCTTCTTTTCAGCTTAACCTTGCCTTTTCCTGTGATAATGAACCACAAAAAATACTTCAGTGCTCTTGATTTTGAAAATTTGGTGCACATTTTGAAGCAATCATTTAATTACAAAATATTTTTGATCATACAAGATTGTCATGAGTTATTGTATTTTTATTATATTATCCTTGGATTTGAGATTTTTTTCTCTAGGACCTCTTAATTTTTGAAACATGAAAAATGTAGCTTTGCTTTCACTTTTTACCTTCACTTTGATATGGGACTTGTTATTTTTTCTTTTAGTCTTTATGCTTCTGAATTGTTATGACAGCATCTCATCATTTAAGCAGCCATTTTGGATATCTGTTGCTATGGAGCTGTAAATCAATGAAAGGAGACACAGGACCGGAAGTATTTAAAACAGCACCCTGTTACTTTCATTCTCCAAGTTTGCAGCTGATCTCTAAAAAAAACATTTGCAAGTGTTTAGTTTAGATCTTCTAGTAATATTTTTTTTCAAATAGGCTTTAACACAAATATTTATCTTACTGGTATTGACCCTGTTTGTTTTTTGGTTTATGCATCATCTTCTTCTTTTTTGGTTTACACATCTTCTTCAAAGAAGAAAGGACTGAAAGTCTGTTTAAATATATTATAGTCTATGCATACATTCATACATATTATTGTCTCCTTTCACTAAAAACTACTTACATATTTAACAAAACACAGGGCAGTGCTGGTATTTCAAATTTTTTGGAAACTAACATATTATTCGTATAAGCTGTTTAAGGGCTACTTATGTATGTGACTTCAACCAGGCTACATTTTCATTTTGATATTCATAGTACTTCTACTGCTTGGTAACTCTGTTCACTTTAGCAGTTTCCTTTTGTTTTGAGGTACTTAATAGTTATTGTTTCGGTTTTTGACTGTTTTATACTTTAACCTTTATCACTGCAAATTTAAGTATTACATTTTTTTGTTTTCTCCTAAAAATATAAAAACAACCAATAATTCTTCACACTGCTGGATTGAAGGGACGTTTTTTTGACTGACTTGTCTCATGACTAACATTTTAAGCTCATTACAGAGAAAGCAGGTAATGAAAACATGGATAAAAGGAAGGTACTCTTGATACACAAAGTTCATTACCAACGTACATACATATATATAATAAGGGGCTTTGTCCCCTGCTCGTTTCGCTCGCCAACCTCCATGTTTGGTTTTCCGGATACACACTTTTAAGATTTTTTTTTTCTTTGAATTGTTACTATTTCATTAGTTTCACTTTTATTTCAGAACTTCTGTAAAAACAATATTTGGAATCTTGCGAGTCCTAATATGCTGAATCTTTTTAATGAGGTCAGTTTGACGTGTTTAATGACTTTGTACCATAATTCAGGATAGGTTTCTCTGTTTGGAATTTCAGCACAGACAAAACGATCCACATCATCAGCAGTTAATCATTTTTTTTTTACAAAGTAACCAATAAATGCATGTGTGGTAAACTCCGTTTTTGAAATTCTCAAGATTCTTTATTTGTCACATGCATAGTTATAGAGGACAACACGCAGTGAAATGCATCCTGATCCACTTATCAACAACTGTGCAAAGTTAAAAGAATATCAGTTAGATTAACAAAAAGTCATAGATTGAAAGATAACAGTATAGTAGAACATAATAAAAAAGTAAAATTATGTGAATAAAGTAAAATTAAGTGTTAAGGTGCAATAGTGCAGTGATTATTGTGCAAAACCAAAGTTAGACCGGTGCATAATTAAATGAGGCAGTTTCTTTGTTTGCGCTACTGCGATCTTTACTTTCTTTTTTTATATTTTCTAATTTTCCTACTTCCATATCCTTTAACTTTCTCCACATGTGTATAGCGCCGTTTTTTTTAACCTTTCGAATTACACTGCTTTCATAATCTCTAACCTGCTCTGCATGTGTTTAACACCAACGTTTGTGAACGTCTTTATGAAGTTGTACTTTGTCTTTTACTCTGTCTTTTAATTCTGAGCCGGACTGGACATGCTTTTTTTCAATTCCACTTGTTCCGTGCTGATAATTACTTTCCTTATTTTCTGAATTTGCACCTAGATTATTCTTTTTCTTTTTTGCTCTTTTTTGTCTCCAACGCTTTTGAGTCTCTTTTATCCGCGCTGCTTTCTTCATCGCTTAGACATCAACGTTTCATTTATAACGTACTGTCCTTATACGCTTTATATGCGCTGAGAGCCCTGGATCTGTGTGTGCTCAAATCCTTTAGATGACTGAATGTTTTGCTGCCTCTTGGCTTATTTGATATTGATTGTAAGTAGGGTGCGTCTTGCAAGAATCTCATGTTCCAAGTCATCGCGAGACGGTCCTGGATCAATCTCTTGGCACAGTCTCATGTTTAAGGTCTCCGCAACATGCTCAGTGGCCAATCTCTTTCATCTCGTGGTTTGTTTTAAGTGTCTTCCGTGATCTTAACGTGAAGACAGCTGAAGGGTCTAAATGATAGCAATCCACGCCAGACCAGAGGGCAGTGGGGTATGCTGACTATATCTCTCAATCTCTTGCAGACCATCCATGGAACACTTTGAAAACACATCAGATCTCAATAGGAAAAAAATCATGCTGGATATCTATACTGATATGGACTGGGTAATGTGTTAGAAAAGAAAGGATGCCACATTGTTTGATGGAAATGAAAATTATCAACCTACAGAGGGCTGAATTCAAAGCCACCTAGAAAATTACAGTGAAAAAATGGTGTAGCAGGCTAGTCTATTTTGCAGAAATTTCATAGTAGCAACTCCAAATCGTACTCAGTAGTTTGTATGGCCCCCACGTGCTTGTATGCATGCCTGACAATGTCGGGGCATGCTCCTAATGAGACAACGTATGGTGTCCTGGGGGATCTCCTCCCAGATCTGGACCAGGGCATCACTGAGCTCCTGGACAGTCTGTAGTGCAACCTGGCAGCGTTGGATGGACCAGTGGGTACAAGGATTTCATCCTGATACCTAATGGCAGTCAAGGTGCCATTGTCTTGCCTGTAGATATGCCTTCCCAGACCATCACTGACCCACCACCAAACCGGTCATGCTGAATGATGTTACAGGCAGCCTAATGTTCTCCATGGCTTCTCCAGACCCTTTTATGTCTGTCACATGTGCTCAGGGTGAATCTGCTCTCATCTGTGAAAAGCACAGGGTGCCAGTGGTGGACCTGCCAATTCTGGTATTCTTTGGCAAATCCCAATCGAGCACCACGGTGCAGGCACTGAGCACAGGGCCCCTAGAGGATGCCAGGCCCTCAGGCCACCCTCATTAAGTCTGTTTCTGATTGTTTGGTCAGAGATATTCACACCAGTGGCCTGCTGGAGGTAATTTTGTAGGGCTCTGGCAGTGCTCATCCTGTTCCTCTTTGCCCAAAGGAGCAGATACCTGTCCTGCTGATGGGTTAAGGACTTTCTACGGCCTAGAGTAACTGCCTGTCTCCTGGAATCTCCTCCATGCCCTTGAGACTGTGCTGGGAGACACAGCAAACCTTCTGGCAATGGCACATATTGATGTGCCATCCTGGAGAAGTTGACTACCAGTGCAAGCTCTGTAGGGTCCAGTTCTGTTTAGGGGGGTTGTCTCATTGTTGCCCTTATAGTGCACCTGTTGTTAATTTAATTAACACCAAAGCAGCTGAAATTGGTTAACAACCCCCTCTGCTACTTAACTGATCAGATCTATATCCCAGAAGCTTCACTGACTTGATGCTATACTCTGATTAAAAAGTGTTCTTTTAATTTTTTGAGCTGTATATATATATATATATATATATATATATACACACACACACCCACACTAGCCGTCCCACGCAGCTTCGCCCACATAGTAGTAAAACAGGACAGTGAGGAGGGCCCTCACTGTCCTGAATATATCGCTCCTGCAAGCAAACTCTGCTTCTTAGCACGATGAGAGAAGTCGCAAAAATCAACCAGAATGTTCAAGCAAATTATAGAAAAAAACCTGATCTTCTAATTTAATCTGAAATGCTGTTTCAAACTTTATGCACTGTTTTGATTGAGCCAGAGTTAACATACAGTGTTAAAATAACCAGTGTCACAGTGATGACACTGTCAGGGATTGCAGGAACATCTGTTCGAGGGTAAACAATCCCCTGTTGAGAGATTCTGTGGGTGCTATACATATGTACACACACACGGCTTCACAGACTTCATATCCTGTTAGCTAAACATACAACTTAAATTATTAATATAGTAACATACTCTGCACTTGAAAGGACAATTATTCAAACTATTATGAAAGTAACAGGAAAAAAGCTTTGATTTGTGTCTTTTATTTATTATTATTATTATTAGGATTTAAATACATCTTTAACAGATATGGATCAGTTTTGATGAGGTGGCTGCAAACAATGCACAAACAAATGATGCTCATTTTGTCAGCTCTTCTTTACATAGTAGCACAACTCCTTTCAGCCTTGTTGGGGTCATCTCTGGACTCAAGTCTTTACAGTTTGAGCACAGAGTTAGGAAAGATTTCAACATGGAGTGAGAACAGTGTGCTTGTATGGTGTTACAAAGAATGCATGTGGAGTCAACCATTCCACCAATTAAGTTGGAATTAACTTTGATTATTTCAAGTGGGGAATTAGTTATTTTGCTTGTATGTATTCATTTTGGAACTGATTATTTTAGTTTAATAAACACCACCTTTTTGACATTTTGTGTTTGTTACTTTTAACTTCCAAGTAGAAGACACCAATGAGATTAACCAATAAAAATATATAAATCTATAGTAATCTTGTTGTCTTTCCTCGTTATATCTCCTTTGACATTTTTTCATTTGTCAAAATGTTTCTATTTAGTCAGTGGTCTAAGGAGCATTTGTCATTAGCAATGTCTTCTCATTAACTTAAAGTATAGTATTCAGCATTGTTTGGAGTAAAATATCAATATAAACCAGTTTTTGTCATGCGCTCTGGAAAATTCTTACTATTTTGTTTGAGAAAAAGGTAGAGATGTGAGCAGTTAATCAAAAATATTCACATTTTACATACTGACATTATCTGACATCAGATGTTGAGGTTTAATGCATACAGTAAGATCTCTGCACTCATGTGTTACATCATAATTTGAAAATGGTCAGTTCATTCACAGGAAATTGACAAAATATTTTAACTGGAGTATTCACTTTTTCCATTCAGCACTTTAATTATTTCAGCTCCTTTGGTTAAACTCTACCTTTAAATTATCAAACAAAAAGAACTTCAGACTCATCATTTTTTCCCTGAAAATTTTAAATTGCTTTTAGAGGGCAGTGTAGGGGCATGACTTCCAAAAATGGAATATAAAACATCTCTCAAAGAGTGTGGATGAGTATTCACATACTATATAATATCTGCATAAGCAATATCTACCTCAATAAAACACTTTAAATTGAACACACATAAAGTTAAAAAAATAAAAAAGTTATAGCAATAGATTAAAGAATGGCAGACCTCCGTGACCCTGTGTTAGGATATAGCGGGTTGGAAGATGACTGACTGACTGACATACACAGTTATGGTGGATCAACCAATAGGCAAAGAGATTTCACAGGCGACACTGGTGACCCAAGGACAGTAAATAAGATAGAAGAATGTGCACAGGAAGCAGTGATACAAGACAACGTTCAAATGGCGAAGGGTAGACAATGATGGGGATAGGGAGTGACAGGGAAAATGAGAGAATAAAAATGAGTTAACATTTTATGAAAACAGGACAGAAAACCCAGTAGGAGCTGTGAGAACACTGGTACCAGACTAATCTTTTAAAATGTAACACTAGCAGTTGTTTAGAATCCACCTGTCATTCTCAAAAGGATATTACATTTTTAATGAAAACAGTCTACAGTTTTTAACAGACCTAGTAACTTATGCTCTTTAAAGGCAGCAGTGGTTGATAATGGCCACTGTGTTGTTGGTAGATGGAAACTTTACACACTCCTACCAGGTTCTTCAATAGGGCTCATTGGCAGAACTGTGAAAGCCCAAGAAGGGTCTCGATGAAGACCTGTGGAACCACAGATCGAAAAATCTGAGAAGTGTCTGGCTGCAACCCATACCACTTCATGACACTCCTATTACGCAACACACCTACTACAAGACACGGCTACTCAATAGTTGCCTTTACTCCTAAGTAAGATAACCATCCCACAACCCTAATATTAACAGTGTAATGATGTTCAACAAGAATGACATGTGACAATGTCTGAAATGGGTATGCTAAGAAAGATGCAAATGACTGAGCGTTTCACATAACATAAGTGATGTGTAATGTATAGGCAGCTAAACATTACTGGATGTGTGCAATTTGACAGTAGTGCTGCAAACGTCTGCAGCTGGACCTCTTTGGAAAGTCCAGCCTAGAGACTGGAAGTGAATTGAATGAATTTTGGTACACAGGTGAGTAGTTGGATGAGCCACAGGACCAATCCAGGCAGACCCAGGGAAGCTGCAGGTTTGGTTTTTTATCTGATTTAGTTTAACTTTTGTGTTCTTCATTGTAATCACATATATGTTAATAAAGGCATGTGTTTTATACACTTTTGGCTCTACAGCATCATGATACAGTAGGTTCAGCGAATCACTACAAGAGAACACATGGCTGCCACAGAGTTATTAAGAAAATGTTACAGAGTCTTCAAAAATGATGTCATATATTAAAGACAGCAATATATACTGAACAAATGTTCTAACAGTAATGGTATAACGAGCTCCAAAACAGCCACAAGATGACAGGAAGAGTCAAGGATAAATGACTATTCCCATAATAGCAACATACAGGGAATATAGCACTGACAAGTACTCTGGTGTGTCAGATTTCTGAATGTTGTCAGCTAGTAGCAGGATGTGCAGAGATGTTATGACTATGAGCAGCACCTAACAGAATCCAAGAGTTTTAAACATTTTTCAGTGTAGTATTTTGTTATAGCCTAGAAGCAACAATATTTTCTGATTGTAATTTAAATCATTTGGAAATGAGATAAGTACCTTACTGCACACCCTTGACTGCACATAACATTGATGTTTAAAATAAGGTAGCACACAAAATTAACAGAATAAGTAACTCATTATGGGTATTGTGTTTATTTTTAAGTAAAAAACAAGTGGGTAATTATCCAATAACTGATTCATTTTAAAATATAGCAACCATCTTAAACAAATATATTAATATCTTGCAAAGGAATTATGTAATTTACAATACCTTGTAAATGAAAATATTAAGTAACATTAAATCTGACCCAGCTTGAACACACAAAATGCTCAAGACATGAGATACCATCAGACTTGCTTTCTAACAAACAAATCTTGGGCACTTAGCTTGGAGTGCTGTATTCTCCCCTTGCATTAAAAATACAGTTTTCTTTAGAAATGAGGCTGACTACAGAAAGTATCAGTTAAATACAGATATAGAAGCTGTAGAGTGGAGAATTTAACCATTTTAGAACCCATTTAATCCAATTCGGGGCTAGAAGAGCAAGAAGCCTTGCAGTATCAGAGTAAAGCAGGACACAGCCGAGGACAGTGCATCAGTTCAATACAGAGCTCAGAAAACAATAAGGACAAATGCAGTGTTTGCATTTTTTATAATACTAGTTGTTATTCACACCCATGTTTGTGCTCCAACCACTTAACCAAAACACACCTATGTTTTCAAACAATGTAGGGGTAATCACTCAGAAGTCCAGATTTTACTCTGTTGGATTTCTTCAAGTGGGGTTATGTCAAAAAATTGTCTATGCTGATAATATCTGTGACATGAGCTATCTACAAGAAAGAACCTTTACAGCTGTAGCAATCATTATGCTTGACATGATTGACGGCACATGGAGAGAAGCAGAGCATTGCTTTGATGTCCGCTGAGCTGTGAATGGTGCTCACACTGAGACTTATTAAGGTAAGGAGAAACACTTTCATCTTTCTTCTTCATCCTCATGCACAAATAATGGCTTTTCCATTAGTGTTTACTGGGCTATAACGGTTTGAAATGGTTTCAGTTTTTTATGAAATAAGTAAACTCTGAATTTATTTACCACACATACGAGGTCAAACAGTAATAAAATAATTGAAACCACAAACACAGAGCCATTGTCTAGTAAGCCTGCTTGAACGTAAGCATTGGGTTCTATCCCATAACACGCACAAAGAACACTCCCTCCCTTCTGCTTGCTGTATTATGGAGTTTTCTTTGTTCACCAAGTCATTATACTCATAAGCTGCCTCAGCTACCTTTCAAAGGTATAATTGGAATCCTGCTCTTCCTCTTTAGCTTTACAAGTCAAGGTAACACTCCTCCAATTTAAAATATATTATATTAGACATTCTGTTGCTGGCAGGCAGAACAGCAGTTAACACAGCCATCTCATACAGCCAGGGTCCAGGTTTCAAATCCAATGCCCATCCTTTATCTGTAAGAAATTTCTCCTGTGTTTATATTGGTTTAACTCTCCCAAATATTCAGCCCTATGTGTGTGTGTTAATGGCCCCTGGGATGAAATGGTGCCCTGTCCTTGTAGATAGATAGATAGATAGATAGATAGATAGATAGATAGATAGATAGATAGATAGATAGATAGATAGA
>JANRMT010062832.1:9505329-9539038 GCA_026402145.1 Polypterus bichir lapradei | reverse complement strand
AGATAGATAGATAGATAGATAGATAGATAGATAGATAGATAGATAGAGAGGTTCCTGCCTTGCAGTTGAGGCTGTCCGATTAAATGATTTTAAAACATTATGTTATTCAACTGGTTATATCTTGAACTTTGATGATTTGGTGAGCTATTAATCTATTAATTCCTTTATCTTTTACAGCAAGTCTTCTTTTGTCCTATTACCATAACATCAACCTTTAGCATGACTTTAGATGATTCTAGTGTGTAAGTCATCTAAAACTGACTTATCTCTCCATTTCAGAACCCAACCAAATGACATCAATTTTCTATTGCTTTTCTTTCTTAATGGTAAAACTATCACAGCAATATGCTGATACTAGAAAAAAGAAAAGATAAAAAGAATTTTTCCGAATTCCATGATCTTTGCTAGTTTAGGCATTGTTTTTTACCTTTTAGCTGTGCTTCTTTAATATCCTCTCAAGTAGACCCTCCATCATATGAAAATGGCATCTATTAACAGTCTCTACTTTTTTATATGTTGTCAAGTTTTTGATTAAGACAGATGACAGCTTTAATTTGAACAGAAAGCTAGCATTTGCTCTTTCTCCTTTTATCTTCATTATGAGAATTGTTATTCCTTGTCTGGCTTTTAAAGCTGCTAAATCTTTCAACTGTGAGAAACAGGTCATCCCTGGGGTAACTCCAGCAACACTAATGCCGTTCTTTATGGGGATATAAGCTTATTACAGAATTCTGAAACATAATTTTCCATTTAATGGCTGGTGCAGTGGACTGGCCCACAGTCCTGGGCTGAAGTTTCAGCCTGGTCATTGTCTGTGTTGAGATTGCTTTCTCTCTATGTCGGTGCAAGTTTTTCAGCAGGTAATCCAGCTTCCCTCCCCACATGCAAAAGTCATGTAGGTTTGGTTACTTGGGGAATGTAAACTGCCGCAGGAGTGAGTAAGTTTGTCCTTTGTTGAAAGGGTTCGCCATCCAGTGCTAGAGGAATGACCTGCAGCACCACAACATGACCTGGAATAAATGAGTTCAAGTGCCCATTTAATAAACAACAAATATGCAATCCAACAATAGTTAAAGCTTTGGCAAAACTTTTACACTTAATAACAATACCGGCTTTTTATTAGCTGTGCTATTATGGTCCATTGCCAGTAGTAGATTAATGATTTGGTTAAAAATCTATATTTAGCTATATGACTTGACTGGCAGGATTAGGCTGCTACATCAGTAAAATCAATTAGGCGTTGATTGTGTTATCGTTCAGGAAGATGTTTTTGAGGATATTTTATAAGATGCCATATTTTTAATGGTTGCATTTCGCTTCACATTGATTCATGAAGCCACACAATTTCTAAAGATCAGGCACATTGTCAGAAGGATAAGGACAACAGCACACTCGGGAACCAATTTGCTCTTCGCAGTAACTGAAGTCAGATCACTTTGCTGAGTGATAGTGGGCAATTACCAAATAGTCTAACATAATTCATTACCAGTGCTGAGTACAGTATGTGAATATAGTGGTGCCTTCTTAAAAACACCTTGGCCTTCATTCTTCTATTTAAAATGTAATACTGATTCTGCTATAAAAACAGAAAATGTCACATACGATTTTTGCAGTCCATTCACATAAAATGAGCTTCTTTACAGCCTATATTTTTCATACTTGTGTATAAAATCAGGTTCTCTTTGCATGGTTTGTACTCCTGTAGCAAGTCATCTTCACTGGGTATCTGGAATGAGAACTTGGGTTCTCAGGCTGGAGAGAAGAAAGCAACCATCATAGCCAGTTGAACCCGAGAAGAACTCTTGTGGCTTACGTGACTAATTAAGGATTCTGACTACAAGGGGGTCTTTTCCCTCCCGCAGACTCACTCCACTTGAGCTCTGCTTACACATAACTATAGGTTTAAGTTTTAAAAGTTTTAATATTTATGTATTTTAAGAATGTGTCACCTATCTGCTCTCTTTAACCGCTTGTTGTCTAAATTTATTTACAATTATATAAAAAAAAGAAATTATTTGTGTTTTTGCTGTTAAGCAGATGCTAAATTAAGTGGAGATTGTTAATGTGAATATAGCACACAAGCAAACAATAAGCTGGTAAGTATTTTTATCTTAGCACAACTTACCTCAAATTTGGACAGTTTCTCAAAATTTGCAGCTAAAATCCACATGCATGGCCATGCCAACACTTTGCTTTCATCAGGTGGATGTAGTTTCCACTAGGACTGCTTGATGGCATGACCAGTGCTTCCAATACAATCCTTGGTATGTAGTGAATATGCATCAACCGGTGTTGGCGGGATACATACGCCATCTAAACTGCATTCAGGCCAGAAGCAGTATGAAGCGATTTCACGACAATCGTCTATAAGGGGTAAAGAGTGGAGGCATTAATAATTGCATATTTTTTGTTTTATTTTAGGAAAGAAAATGCAACTGATAACTAGCCCTCTTTAACTGTTAACTATAGGACATTTTGGCAGTTTTCAGAAAAAGATGGTCCAATTAACAACTAAATTTGTAAGCTGGTGTGACTGATGCCTGAACTGATACATATTAATTGATTGATTCATTCATTCATTCTCTATACCTACTTTGTTCAACTCAGCCAGAGTTACAAGGGCCAGAGCCTATTCTGGCTGCATCCACTGAAGATCTCTGATACATTGCAAACATGCATAATGCAGAATTTGCATAAGCACATAACACATTTTTTTAAAGATAAAGAATATTACCAAAGTTTTATGTGTGTTAATATTTATACTAATGAATATGCATTAACATATCCTCATATTACAATTAAGTTTAGCAGTAATTTGAAATTCAAGCTGTTTGTGAATGTGTGTACATTGGGTTAGTTGGAGTATTGCTATTAGTAATTACATTTAAAAAACTGAGGGATGTGCCAAAGGTGAGGCATAAAGTGTGTCCACAAAATATTACAAATGGAGATTGATAAACGCTTCCACTTTGCATAGTTTTTTAAACAAATCTGAATTGTGTACATCTTACTGCATTTGTTAGGGGGACTCTACACCCATCCTATTATTCCCTGACTGCAACTTGAGTATACTTAAATATAGGGGAACTAAAACTGTAGTCTATAAACAATCATCCCCTTGCTCCATGACAGGGGGACAGCTAAATGCCAAAGCAAAATAATCACACTGTGCCTTTA
The DNA here is from genome assembly GCA_026402145.1 of Polypterus bichir lapradei. NCBI lineage: Eukaryota > Metazoa > Chordata > Cladistia > Polypteriformes > Polypteridae > Polypterus > Polypterus bichir. The sequence goes on along the minus strand of JANRMT010062832.1, from coordinate 9,535,861 downwards.
GAGGCCTAGCAATCCTGTTTTCTTATTTTCTTAGCTTTTGGTGGCCAAACATTTGAATGTGCTACTTAGATTAGGTTAGATAAGATAAAATGTATTAATCAAATGGGAAAATTCAGATGCATATAGTAGTAGAAACATAAAAAACAAGGATACAGTCTCACAGGACAGATTATACAATCAGTCGCTAAATAAATAAATAAGTAAACTTAATGGCTGCTGTGGACTAGTAGAACATTTCCAGTAGCTTTCTGCAAACATCAAAAAACCAGAGTCTCTTTAGGAAGTACAGTCTGTTTTGGCCCTTCTTGTACAGTGCCACTGTGTTGTCAGACAAGTCCAGTTTGCTTTTCATGTAAAACCCCAGGCTCTAGTAGCTCAGTAATACTTCCAGATCCTCCCACTGAATGATGATGGTCTCAGAGGCTTCTTGGCATGTCGGAAGTCCACCACCACCTCTTCTGTCTTGCTGATATTGAGTTGTAGGTTGTTGTCCCTTCACCACAAGACGAAGTCCTCCACAAAATTCTTGTACTCTGACTTATCTCCATTTTGACGGACACGTCATCTGAATATTTCTATAGATGGCAAGGGTTGGTATTGTGCTGGAAGTCTGCTGCGTAGAGGGTAAACAGGAAAGGAGACGGGACAGTTTCCTGAGGTGCTCCAGTATTACATACCAACATTTCACCATTTCATTAGCACAAGAAGCTTAATCTCTCATGTACAAACAAAAACAGTGTAAATTTCTCTTTAAGGAGATAACCACAATTTGTTTTAACAAAGAGTGTCATAGGCTATTCTGTGGTTAAAAAAGCAGCACAAAAAAGTCATACTAAATAGTTTACAGTTTTCATAACTACAGTAGATTGGTTAACTTAAGCTGTTATTAATTCACAAAAGAAGCTATGCATGCGTAAAAGAAACTGATAGCTATAACCAAAAAACATACTCAGACTTGATGGCTGCAATTTTTTAAGTTACAAAAATGGTAATCAATAAAATATAGCAGCAACAAGACTCTTGGGCAATGACAATAGGCAATTCCTATTAATTGGAGCAGCACAAGTTTGGGATTTACAGTAATGTGTGTCTTCCATCAGTCAAAATATGAGACAAAGAGCCAAAGGGCAATGACAAAAAGGCTGACGTGAAATAGCATCCTTTTATCGTTAATTGTTCTGCTTAATTTGTTTAATTAGTCGTTCTTTATTTTAGCACCCTTCACACATCAGTTCACGTTATAAAACCGGATGATTGTATTACTTCTGTGCATTTCCTTTTGTAAACACTTAGGCAGCCATATGTTTTTCTGGAATTGTTTCATTTGTACAAGTTTAGCCTTGTATTTGTCAACACGGCTTTGTACCAATATATGTACTAATAAAGATTCTCACTTTTTGATGCGGGATCCAGCTCTGGTGTTAAATTACCATTCTCATTGCCCACATCTATTCACATTTTTAGAGATTAACTAAACTCACTCAGTCCAATAAACTCAATTAAAAAATGCAACATTATTTTCTTTGAGTAAATGTTGGCTGTTCACTCAGATTAAATCCAATGCCGATGCACAGGCTCAGTGACTTTCAGTTCTAATTTTCACAATGAATATACATATATTCTATTGACTACACTTCCTTTATCTCGGATTTTTGCTCTTTAAATGCTTACTGTGAAAGAAGTCAAGGTTCTTTTACACTTTTTCTGCACACAACCTGTTGAGTCAGGACATTGTTTATGTTATTATGTTTAACGCTCTAATGTCTTTGTAAATATTTACAAGTTTCTTTGTGAGTTTTAAAAACCAAGTAACTTCCCATGAACAATCTGTGTATACATAGTGAGTAGTAAGTTGTCACAATCATCACAGCTGTGTCTCTTGACTAATACAAGTTTCCTAAAAAGGTTAAATTAAGAACTTTAAACAGATATGTGTTTTTTGGAGCATTTTGGAAACTATTTACAAAGGTCATCCTTACAATTTGTGAGCCGACTTTTGTTAACCTGTTAAATTAAACATCACCAAACTGGTGGTAAGACAACTGTTAAAACTTGAAGGAAAACCATTTGTCCATTTTCTGAATTTTCTGAATTCATTTGATTCACCTTTTGGTGGATAAAATTAACATTTTATATTGTGTCACAGTTACAGGGGCTGGAATCTACAGTATGGAGGAGTATTGGGTACAAAGCATAAAATGACTGTTAATACCCACTCTCACTTACACAGAGACAGTTTACAGTTGCCAGTCAGCCTCATCCCCAAATCAAGTTATACCATAGGCCTTACAAAGAAAAACCCAGGCAGATATTGCGACAACATACAAACTTCACAAAGACAGCGACCAGCTCAAAATCTGAACCCAGTCGCTTGGAATGGTGAACCATTAATGCTAACCATTCTCTCCACACTAAAGGAAGCCAATACCTTTATAACTACCCCAGTACCAATCATGGTGTAGGGTAACTGGATTGAAAATAGTATTAAACAATTGATCTACCAGCTGGAATCCCACAACCTCTGAAATCATCATTCTATCACTCTCTTATTCCTACTTTACTATCTGTATAAATATGTTTTATATTATTTCATGCATCTTGAATTACAGGATAAGTTGACTAGTTAAATGATATGAGTATGATCGAAACAATGCTATACAGAATAAAGACCAATTAGCTGTTTAACTCATAAGAAGGAATAGCCAATGAATAATTAATTGAAGTGAACATTGGTGTACGCTATACTTCAGACCCATAAAATATCACATAAATCTGTAATCCCTAAAGAAAAGAATTTTTGATAATAGTCACGTATTTGTTATGTTGCTAGGCAAACACAAAGTAATCCTCCTTTGCAAAGACATTTTTGTTTTTGCCTCTGGCAATATTCAACTGTCCAGCTGCTCTGGCAAATATAAGTAATGGCTACCACAGGCCTGTGCAAAAAATGTACAGTGGGAGGTGTGTCAAAATCTCTTTACTATCTAAAGGCTTTAGAAACAGAAAGAAGGTTGCACAACATTCATTCCATCATGAATGTCTACAAGGTGGCAGGAAATCAATTTTAAATCCAACTTTTTATAATAGTCTAATATTTTATTAGCCTCTTTTATTTGCTTCTGTACATTGCCTAGAGGATCAGACCAATGTGTCGTCACAAAGGCTTAAATCTTTTCCAGGATTTATGCTTCAATGTCAATGCCTTCCAGCTAGAATGTATATTTAAAATTTGCAGTGCTCTGCACGTAAATAAATTCTATTCCACTGTCCATGAGTTTTCCCACTTACTAAAATGCTTCAAACTTTTGTTTAATTTTTATTTGATTATTTATTTATTTTACTTTTCCATTTTCTTATCCATAAATGTCTCATTTACTCACTATACCTGAATATTTATAGTTAGCACAAATTAGGATGAATAGATTAATGTTTCTGCACATTAACCAGCCTTTAAATATGACATTTATGTTACAAGAGACAGTATGGATTCTACTTTAAATAGCTGTTTCCTTTGGTATAAAAACCTAAAAAAGATTTAGTCCTTAACTTTTAATCAGGGCACCTTAAATTTGTTAGGAAACTGTTTATACAAAGTGTTAAAAGTACAAACCAGGAATGAAAGTACATGTACTTATACTGTTTGTAAATTGCATTTCTTTTTTTTTTTTGCAGTCTGGTGATGGTGGTGAATCTTTGTAATAACCAGATAGATCATTCCACTGCAAATATGGCTGACTGCACAAGTCGCATCTCAATTACACATAAATGTTGAATCTACCTTAAGCAGTTGGGAGATGGATAAACATAAAATTGTCTATTTTAACTCTGCATCTCCTGATGAACTTTGGTAATAATAGATAAAACATTAACACCAACCTCAAAGGACAGTCCTATGATAATTTGTGTACAAGAGCATGCCCTGCCACACATCATTAACTAGTTTGAAATCTTGTGTCTGGGGATGGCTGTATAAGCCATCACTGATCTCTTTAACAAGGGTTTATTGTTGATTTAAAGGACTGCCATTGGCAGGAAATCTTTTCTACTGTGACCCATCCTCACTACATCTATGAGGGTATCAACTGGCTAATAGAAAACCTTACCTAAAAGTAATGAAATCTTCAGTCAATTGATCCTGAAGTAGCTTACAAAAACTCTGGTTGATCAACAAATAAGATGGGAGTGATAGCCAGATCTTGGCCATGTGGTGGTAGTTACTGTTAACCATAAGCCACACTCTCCCTGAAAAATATGTATATTTACTTTGCAAACTTATGCTACCTCAAAAAAAAATCATATATACACAGAAAAACAGGTGGTTGTGGAGAACAAAACAATTGAACTTAGAGAATAACTACATTTAGCTTTTAAAGCTGGTTTAACCTAATAAAACAGAGAGCCGTGAAGAGACCACATAAACACCCTCAAATTAGAATCTCTGTTATGATAGGTATACAATTCTTGCCTGAATTTAGGATTCTGCCTCTTGACTATGTCAAGGTCAGGTTAGGATTGTGTAAGCAGCTCCTGTGCACAAGGATGCTGAGCTCTGGGGTGCCAAACTGAAGGGTTTTTTGGATTTGGTAGTTTTCATGTATTAAAAGGTGGACTCCCTTGTACTTTTCATCCTGCAAAGAAACCCTACGCAGACCATGCTATCTCGTCCAAATTGCCCTGGACTTCATCAAATGTAGGCTGATTGCTAACACAGAGATAGACAGACAGACAGACAGATAAGCTCATGTTTAGAAGTTTGTGAGTGTTTCTTTTTCCTCAGATTTCTGAAGATACACCTCAGCATTAACTGCAATGGTGTCGGCTGAAATTACACCTTCTCTTTAAATTATAACATTGTAAACTATATATTTATTTCCCATATACTGGTGCTTATTTAACATCTAACCATTTAGTTTATATGGGAAACATTAATCAGGGCTTCTCTTTTATACTGTGATGTATTTTTTAATTAGTACATGCATGCAGCTCAGTAGTTAACACATTAAACAAGTAATAAAAAACAGAAAGAGGTCATTTTAATAGTAACAAATTTCAGACACATCTGCCCTTTAATTAAGTCCCATATTTTTAAGATTATCATAACCTAATACAATGTAAATCCCACTTGAAAGTACTTTTTCACCTCATGTATAAATTAATAGTTTGCAGAAAAATATGTACAGTGGAGAATGGACTGCTCAAAGAAATGGAGATTGTTCAGAAGTATAATCAAAAATAGATTAGATAGATGGAAAAATCTGATGGAGAATGCAATTAAGTACAGTACATTTTAAAACCATAATATTTTAAAGCTTGTGATTTAATATCAGTAGCATGTTAAATTGTTCAATAGTAGATAAACAATCTAAATAGATAGTTTATAAGAGATAACTATCTATAAGGGATGAGGTAGAGAAGTGTGGACTGCCAACTAGTGTCCTTGGGCCAAGCACCATCATCACTATGACTGGCCTGGTCAGGGAAACTTGATTTGGTAAAAAGGTCTAAAGGCTAGATAGCTCAATGATTCCAACAAGACAACATTCGAATGTTATATCACTGAAGACAAACAGACAGCGGTAGGATGTAACAGCTTTGACTTCCCACTTCCCACGGGATTGTTTCTGCTTTGTGCCCTATGCTTGCCAGGATAGGCAAGCCCCCAATGAACCTGCTCAGGATTAAGTGGACTTATAAAATGGTATGGTAAGGTATAAATCACAAAGCTGCTAGTTCATCTCTATCATTAAATAACCATGTGATTCTAAATATAATTTTAAAAGATTTTTAACCATTTCTCTAAATGTAGTATTATGTACAGTAAAATATTTTGTTATGCTGTTTTGATCTGCCAGTTGCTTTTCAAAAAAAAAAAATCAGCCAAATAAATGTCAATTGCCAAAATATTTTAGAACATTTTTTTACGCTTTTAATGTTGCAGGAACTGGTTTAATATGTGCCTCCAGTTCAGTGTGTGATCCTAAGCAAGTCACTTAAACTTACTATGCTTCAAATGTAAAAAGAAAAAAAAATGAGAAAAATGATCTTATAAGTTGCCTTGTTAAAGGAGTTAGCTGAAAATATAAAAATAGAAATAATAAACATTTTTTTTTATTTGTAGTACCAGATCACTCTAAAACTACATACATTTTGCATAATAATTATATTAATTTTTACCCCATCACTTACTAAAACAATATAATAAAATGCACAGTAAAGCCAAACAAAATGAAGAAAAAATATAAATAGCAAGACAAGCAACAATTAAAGATATAATACAATCAAAAATACAATGTTTACCTCTTCATGCTATACAAGAACTTGTCAAGCACAAAATGTTAAATGTGGTCTATGAAGAAAGGTTCTTCAAGAGATCTGTTAGTTTAAGAGTTTCCAGTTTTTTGTATGTGCATTCACAGTTTTGAATTAGTAATGTTTAATTGTTCACAGTGAATTTAGCACCGTACACAGCAAATAAGACAGGCATAGCAAATGCACTGCATGACAATTTAGCGATGCATTATGAAAAGTGAAATAGAGCTTCCCTGTTGAAAAGTAACTACATGCTGCTATAAATGCACGTGTGCTACAATTTTCTTAAGGAGCTTAGCAAACTATAATAATACATGCACACAGAGATTAGCAGATTCACACAAAGTTTATTTCGAACACTCAAAAGTTTTCTGGAAGTTTTTTAACCCTTGATAACCCCTTTCATTATTTCAAATTTATACAATTTACTATCTTTTAATTATGGAATTTTAAGTATCAAGTCATTCTGATATAAATATATGTGAACAAGTGGTTAGCTCTTTTCCTTTCAGCACAGGTCACATTTCAACAAACACATCAGCAGGTCTAGACTCATAGTAATCTAAGGTGGGATTTTGCTCTAACTGAGGTTTTATTGACTGAATAATTTCCCCAACTAATGAAACAATTTGAGTGCACCTTTGAAATTAATTTTAAATAGGACTCCAAACATCTTTTAAGTCTAACAAAAGGAAGCTCATTTAGATAATAACTCAAATGCTCTCTAGCCTACTGCCTCTTTAACTCCATTCCATCAAGCACTCTCATCTTCAGGAGTATGCACTATTATAAGAATGGAAAAAGGAAATGGATCAATCTGCTCAATAATTAAGGCTTCTGTTATTCTACAAGTGGATACAAATCCATCTATCCATTGATTTTTGTTTTTGGTTGTACTGCTTATTCAGCTTAGGGCCCGGGGAGCCAGTCTATCCCAGCAACACTAGGATTTGACAGGAAAACGCAAAGCTCCTAGGTTTCACACAGGCAATGTCTACACTCTTAAAAATAATGGTTCATTAATGGCACTATATGGTTCTTTACTTAGTGGTGTGGTTTCTCAAAGAACTATTGCACCATTTCATTCTGGGGTCTTTGCAAATGAAGTTGGTTCTTTGTGCTTTGAAAAAATACCTAGCATGTAGAAGTAATCTGAAATCTTTAATGTATGTTAGGCTCCCTAGCAAAACACTAACATATTTAGAAAAGAATGGACTTGGCCTGTGTTACTGGATGTAGCAAGAGTCTTTCGAAATCATGAGACAATGGTATTTCACTAATCTGTTCCCATCTATTCCTGGTTATTTACTGTATGGAGCCTGTTATGGATCTTAATAAATAAAAGCTCTTTCTGGAACTTTCATGTGGGTGGGCTTATTGGAAACCAAAAATGGTTTCCCTATGGCACTGGTCTAAAGAACCATTCTGGCACTTTTATTTTTAAGAGTGTAGGCTGGAATTTAAAACCAGACCCTTCAAGGTGGCAGCATCAATGAGCAACTCAAATACATAAACCCAATATAGTTAACATGAGTGATTAGAAATAGACTCAGTCTAGGTGCCGTAGGATAGCCCTCTCCCCAATGTTTGTTATCATATCTTTTGCTGTCACCTAATTTTTAGTCCTTCTGACTGCTCAACTTCCATTTTACTTCATCCATCCATCCATTATCCAACCTGCTATATCCTAACTACAGGGTCATGGGGGTCTGCTGGAGCCAATCCCAGCCAACACAGGGAGCAAGGCAGGAAACAAACCCTGGGCAGGCCACCAGACCGCCACAGGGCGCGCACACACACACACACCCACACACCAAGCACACATTAGGGACAATTTAGAATCGCCAATGCACCTAATCTGCATGTCTTTGGACTGTGGGAGGGAACCGGAATACCCAGAGGAAACCCACGCAGGCACGGGGAGAACATGCAAACTCCACGCAGGGAGGACCCGGGAAGCAAACCTGGGTCTCCTAACTGCGAGGCAGCAGCACTACAACTGTGCCACCGTGCCGCCCTCCATTTTACTTTCTACTTAAAATTCATTTTCTTCCTCAAATACATTGTGTCAAAAATTCTTTCACTTCTCCTCTGGAGTCACATTTTTCTAAGATGTGTTTAGCTAGTCTGCAGGCTGAAACTGGTTGAACTGGTGACTCTTTGTTACTTGTTTATATTCTTCTATGACCTAATTCACTCATTGCTGTCCATAGCAAAAATTAATATTACTTCCTGTCAGACCATCAGCATTTAGATGAACGCTGCAAGGGGAGAAAAATGCAATTTATCAGTTTACTTGATGCCTGTAGAGGACACCATCATATTTGGGAAGGCAGTACAATTCCCAACTGCTAAATATTTAAACATACATACAAAGCAGAGCCTAGGTAAGATTACTAAGTGTGTTTGTGGGGTGAAGGAGAGCGGAACGAGGTTATAGAGGGAGGAAGTTTTGGTGTTTCTATTTTTTTTTTTTAATTTGTATCGTAACAGAGATTGCATCTATAGGCAGTTTACCACAGTGCAGGTGAGGTAATGGGCTGTAAGATGACCAGTTACAAAGTGTACAGACAACAGCAATCTACAGTATGTGGTTGTCTCAGCATAACTTAAACCAACATTGCTAGGGTGTCTGGAGGTAGATACTCATGAGACGATATAATGAAAGGACAGTGGGGAGCAGGGGTTAGTGGAGTAGAAGCCTCCCAGTTCAATAGATAGCGACAGAGAAGCTTACCACAGTATATGTAGAATTCTGCTTTATTCTGTGATAGTCAGGGTACTTAGGGGTTGACCAGCCCTTTAAAGATCCTAGGACTTTTAGAGGCCTTGGGAATTTAAAAAGCATGCTAAACTAATCATGGGGATTTCTCAGATGTGGTTTCTGGCCAGGCATAAAACATCTTTTGATATTTTGTTTGTTTAATAGGCTGAAATAGGACCAAGTCAGAGAGTCATTTTTTATATCCAAGTGCCACAGACACACCATTTAGGTTGGCTCAGAGAGATATCCGTGTTTTGTTTCTGTTCTTATTACTTAAATTTTTTGTTATTTCTGTTATTAGGCCTTCTTTTATTAATTTCTATTAAATAAATGTAAATATTTTATACCTCAACATTATTTCTGGGTACAGCCACAGCTCAAAAGTTCCCCTACCATTCATAGTATACTAGTACTGTATATTTACAATATTGAAAACTTTATTTATTCTGTAAGCAGTTTTACATGAATCAGAAAAGAAAGTTCCCCTGCCAGTGACACATATTATCAAGTTCTGGAGTGCCCTGACTTAAAGCTAAAACAATTTTTGTTGCTATTGTAAAACAAAAATACTCTGATACTTTATAGAAAGTGAAGCAAAAAGAAAACTAGTTTTCTAGGAGGATTTGGTAAGGGGGTATAAGGAATTGTGATATGCTGAATAGGAAAAAAGGAGAAAGACACATGAACAAACAGGACAGCTACTCAATCAATCTTCCAGTACCATTAACATTAGAAATGAGTGGGAATTGCCATGGACACAACAATAAATTATTATAATACATGGTTCATGATACAATAATTCTGAAATATCTAGTTTCTAGAAATAGTGTGTTTATTCTTTCATTTATTAATGGTTAATGAATTTGAAGTATTATTTAATTTGTGATTTTGATTTGTAATTTTTGTGATTTTCACTATCCAATTTGGGAATATTTATAAGTTATTTCCCCACATGTCATAAAAAAATGATAAAATAATTGTAATACTTTAATAATTTTCCCCCACATTCATTACAAGTGATAATAAAAAAAAACCTACAGAATCTCAAATATTGTCTGTGCGATAAGCACACATTTTATGCAGAACACTAATAATCTTTAGGAAAAAAATAAATTGTTTTAAAATAGAACAATTTTTTATATTTGCTGAATTTCTCATTTTGTCAATATTCAATTACTGCATCAGAACATTGAATTTTTGACACATCAGCAAACTGCAAAATAGTGGCAACTTGATAGTTTCTGCCATTCTTCTGATGCTGCTGATCTAGGCTCCGACTTCCCACGACTTGGAATAAACATATTGCTATCAATAATATTTAGCTTTTTGCAGTACATAAATTATTTTACCAAGGATATTACGGCAGTTTTATTTGACATAACTCTCCACAGTGGTCATTCTCAGAGACTTATACAGTTTAACAAAGTTACACAGAACTTATTCACTGATACAGGCTATACTCAGATTGACATCATTAAAAAGGTATTATTTTAGATTAGCTTTATTGGTCATTTTATTTTTGGTTTTATTTCTTTTCCTTAAAATTCTTAAATCAACAATCATTTTTTATGCACCCTACTTCTTGTTCTGGTATTTGCTGAGTTTGATTTTTGTTTAATTTTGTTCCTTCTGCTTGTGTTCAACAGTGTATCAAATCTAGTCTGGTTCAAACTGCCTCACTTCTTCAGACTGTCTGTCTGCCATTCACTGATTTACATAAAAAAATGTGTTACTACATTGTCTTGGTTATTTGAAAACTCTAACCCAGCAATAAAATAATATAACACCAAACTAATTGAAAAAGTGGCATAATAAGAGAAAATCTCAATTCTTTTAGTGCCGAGGAGGATTTAGTTTAAATTAACAATCACAAAACATCAAAGATCTTGTATATGTGGTATCTTTATTCTCATCTAGCCAGACCAAAGATGCAGTTTATTGGAGCTAAATGTCGGCTTAAAAAATTATCTCCTTTTCGAATACTCTTGGTGATGCTATTATCAGATCTTCTGCTGAAAGAAAGTGGGTGTCAATTTTTGATTCCTCCCTTTCTTATTTTACGCACATGAACTATATTAAGAAACTTTCTTACTTCCACCTCCACAATATACCCGTGTCCACTCATTTTTCTCCTTTTCTGATGGAGAGAAAAGTATTAATTCTTTTATTACATCCCACATCAACTATTTTAACTTCGTACTGTCAGGTGCTTCTTCTGATCTGTTATCATAACTTCTGTTGGTTCAAATCTCTTCTGCAAGAGTTCTTACGCAGACCTGCAGTGTGCACAATACACCCATCCTGCTTCAGCTTCAAGGGCTTCCTGTGTTTTACAGAACTGAATATAAAATTCTATTATTAACCCATAAAGCTTTAAATGGCCTTTCACTGGACTACATCAGTAACCTCCTCCATCACAATGTTTGCCCACCAAGTATTACTGATTCTGGCAATCTCGCTGTACCCCAAACTAACCTGTGCTCTATGGGTGACATCGCCTTAAGCTCTATAGCGCCCAGACTTTGGAAAAACCTCCCTAAATTAATGAGATTAGCTGACTTAAATCATTTATGAGTATGGAAAAGGGGCTATATTAATACAATGTATTATTTATTATTATTATTATTGGTCAGTCAGGTTCAAGATGTTTTTAGTATGGTAAGTAAAATGCACATCTCTTTGATATAATGTCCATCAGTTCTAGGCCCTAGGACTGTTACTAAAACTCTTTTTAAACTGATGGAATAGAGAAACTGAAGAAAAGCACCTAGCATGTCAAGACGTCCATGCACAAATCCTAAACGAAAACCTTTTTATTTTACGTAAAATTGGTTTAATGACTTCTTTACTGTTAACTTGCCAAATACTTTATGGAATTGAGAAAACCCAAGCTGCTATAACCTAGAAGGTTTCCTGCTGTGTTTGCTACATCTGAATGGAGTTTATTGACTTATTTAAACACCCTTGTAAAATTGAACAGAATATGCTTATGGATTTACAGGCTCACATAATGTTCAAAAGCAGTATTATTATTATTATTGTGTTGGCAAGATTTGGGCACAAGCATACCTGAAAGCATACACAATATCCATTTTGTCACCTACCTGTAGCTTAAGCATTGTGTGTTTCCAAACATTTTTCCTTCCTCTATCATTATTCTGTTTAGACATAAGCCTGTCACACTGAGCTTAATAAGAAAACAAATATTGATCCAAAAACTGAAAATTCAGTAAATGTCACTTTATGAGACAGATGGACCTCATTTATTATTTCAAGTTAAGATTAATGTATATTTATCTTTTTAAGCAGAAGAAAAAAATACTAATCTGTGCAAAAAAAAAAAAAAAAAAAAATTGGATGGGATAAAATTATGTAATCGTAGCCTAAAAAGCATTCTTCAGAGCTTGAGTAAAGATACCTGTAAGCGCTAATGCTAACTATGTAGAACATCTACGTTTACTAGAGAAAAGGAGTCAAACTGCCTTGTTTAAGTTGGTAATCAGGTTTTTGCTCACCAACAATCTTATTCACCTCACAGGGTCCCTCAAAAACTAGTTATGATACCAGCTGTCAAAAATATCAGAACACTTTTGATGTCAATAGCCTAGCAAAACATAAACATTTTAAATGGCCATGTTACAGGTATGTCATAGATTTTTAAAAATTACTTCTCTGCTGAGAATCTAAAGATGGTGGCTCTTGTATATTGGATTCTTTCATTTCATGTGCAGCTGCTGAATCATCTCAGGTTACACTTTTCAAAGGAGAGTAACGTAATATAATGAAAATGCCACTACTTCTAGGGCAGACCTTTTTTCTGGCTAGCAGACTATCATAGCAGTGTTTGTATGGCTTCCGGTTTGCAAGAAGATATACTCAAGCTTATCTTCAATCACATTTTCATCATTCCTGGCAAAGTCAATTAAGTACTTACCTGAAAATTAGCTGAAATTAAAACCTAGAGATTATAGGTCAAGATTACCAATTTCTGGGGCTACCAGTATCTACGGAAACTGTGGCATCACAGTAACCAAAAAACATGTGCTCACTAATTAAAGATGATCAGACGTTCAGTAAAAAAAATTTGGTCTGAGCACATTTCTAATAACGAATTATGAACTAATTAATCATGAACAGAGTACATTTCAAATGCTACAAAGTATAAAGCAAGCCTGAAAGCTGGGTTATACACCAAATTGTCATAATGTGTCAGGCATGAAAAGCAGATTGCACTTGTTTAGTGCTAATACTGTAATTTGTACTTCCATTTGATTTTACTACTACAGTGATGTTACTGGATTCTCAGATTTCAATATGCTGTATATTTGAATGCTCAACAGTGTTTAGACAGAAGTGGTTTAAATCCCCAAAACTCATTCACCTTCTACTAAGGGGCTGCAAGATAGTCATGTTTAATGATAAAAATATGACATGTAAACAAAACAATGTCAATAGGTTAGCACTATACCCATCTTAATTACTTCTTTCCTCCAGGTTTTCAGATCTATAAAACAATCAATAACCCCATCCTCTAATATTGCATCAGTGTGCAGTTTTTGGCCTGGCAACAATTTTTGTATTCACAAGAGAAAGTAAGATATACTGTACAGTCAGCTATGAATTATTAATATGATGTTACAACAGTTCATGAGAGGGTTTTAAATTGAAATCATATGATCAAAGAGGACACCACATCATAGCAAACATCCAATCAAATCAAACTACTAAGGGAGTTTCTCTATTGACACAGAATAACTCTGCTTCAGCATAATGATGCAGTAAAACCATAGATAGCATTATGAGATGAAATATAAAATAAAATACACAACAAAACATGATTAAATAGAACATGTTCTAATCTTCAATAATTTTTGGCTATATAGCCAGATTGTCTCAAGAAGCCTTTATGTGTTACTAAAATACTAATCTGCATAGTAGTTACCCAATAATGGAGGGGACTTGCTTACCTCAGGTAACCTATGCTTTCAGAACCCTTAAGTTTTTGATTAGGTAACCTTTGTTCAAACAATCTAAAGACAATGATTCAAAACTAGCCACCATGATGATGCAAATATAAACAAAGAGAACCTTACTTGGAATGTGTACTATATACCAGAATGAAGGCCAGGAGCCAGACCTGGAATGATATGCATCAGTGGTTGCCTGGTTGCTAGGTGACACAACTGCCAAAATTAATTTATTTTAAAAACACTAATATTGAAACAATTAGTACCCAGGGTGTGGATGAGATGAAAAAATCCACTAGAAAAGAGTGACTTGTGTTTTGTAGTTGAGGCAGGAGAAGCTGCACCAAGTAAGTTTAAGTGCCTTGAAATGTGATCAGTAAGAGTGGAGAAGACTGTGGAATTGATCAACAGATGGCACCAGATGTGAGAGAAAGAGAGGGAGCTTCATCCTTAAACAAAAGTTCCTGATTCCCTGGACAATTAACATTCCCAACATCCACATATGGTGTATGTGTTTTATTTTAGTCGCTTTCTGTGGTATGTTAGAGGAACAAAGGAATTCTTAGTTATGCTTCCTCTTTGCAAAGAAAGCACACATTGAAAAAAAAGTTTGCAGGTACAAGAACCCCAAATGATCAAATAAGGTGTGTGTGTGACTCACATTCTGGAATTACATAAGAGTAAAATCACTGCCTCCCTAGATGGAAATAAGTCAGTTGTGATGCTTTTAAAGATGACCAGAGTTTCAAGGTAAGTTATATAATCAGTAATCATGGCACAAGTGAATGGTGATGTGCTGCATGTTGATTAGCCCATGCAAGTAGGAACTTCACTTTATCACAGCTACTCTGTGAGCTTCCATAGGAGGAAACAAGGACTGCTGTTGGAGACCTAGGCAGGTCACCTTGGTCTTTAAAAACTGTGACTCTAACTTACACAAGAAGAATATGCATATGAATGATCACAACAAACTACATGACTATGTAAGTCATACAATACTACAAGAAAATTTTAAATTTTGGTCAATTTTAGTTTTATTGTGTGGATCTCATCTTAAACACTTATAATCCAAATACTAAAACACTAAGAGGTGCAATTCCAAAGTGAGTTTACCTTTTTACAAGCTATACTGTGTTACTTGAAAATCTTATTATCTAAATCTGTGTCAAAAGCATCAGAATTTGAATTACTAATATATTATTAAGTTAATTAATAAAATAAAAATACACCAAAAACAGGACTCTTTTGACATTAGTGCTCCATTATAATATTTAAATGTCTTAACTGCGAAGCAAGGAGCAGAGGAACAATGGATTTTCTTGGTGCAGATGATGCATGATTAGAATACAAATAAAAAAATTACAACAAATATGGCTGAAAGTGCATAAGCAACAGATTGCAGAAAACACAATTTCATCCTGCACAACACAATTCTGCAAGATCTCACTGTAACAAGGCCAAGCACTGGCCATATAGATCAAAATAGTGTTTTTCAATGTTTGTTGCAAGTTCATTTGTAATTTCATTTCCTCTTTTAACTGTTGTTAACTGGCACAACCAGGATCTAATACTTTCTTGCACTGCACGTTGAGCTGCCTTCTCTGGCTACTTTTTGATGTTGTTCTCCAAAATTCGACTAAAGGCATCGTAATACTGAAGAGACTGTTGTGGCAAGAAACTCTCCAAGGTGGCTTACAATACAGCACAGGCAGGCTGAGTGACTTGCTTAGGTTCACACACTTAGGTAGAGGTGGGACCAGCATGCATGGGCATATCATTGAGCGTCTTGATCACTACACCACACTATCTCCCATAGACGTCCCACACTTCAAATTCTTTTGAAACACATAGCTTAGATTTGAAAATAAGATGAATGCCTCTTGAATAAAACCATCTGGGAGGCATCCAAAAAAGGCAGTTCTGTTTTTGTTTTATATAACAATTTTTGCATCTTAAGAAATGTTCCAATCAAATGTTGCAGTTAACAATTAAATTAATATGCAAGATATACAGTACATACATATTTCTTTTCAAATTTAAAATATTGTAGTGCTCCAAATTTACTGTAGGCAAATACAGTATGTATTCAGATTCCTGCTGATACAATGTAATAGACCTTTCTCACACACAGGTGAAAACTCTTTATAGTTTGAGAGATTTGACAAGATAATAAACACTTTTTTCAAAATAAATGAGTACAATTACCTGCAGTAATCCTCAGGTCTTGTACAATAATAAGCTGACATGACAAGTAAGAGGATTTTCAAACTATACTGTAGCATTTGGTTTTGTATTTATGGAACATTTTCTGTATTTATTGTGTAAGTAGGCTGCCTACATCCTTATTTTTAAAGAGGAAAAATGTAGCTACAGAAAAGCATACAGTGCAGTTAGTTATTCATCCATTATTGAATCTGCTTAGTCTATGTCAAGGTTTGTGGTGGCTGGAGCTTTTCCTAGCAACATCAAGCACAATGCAGAAGCTAACCTTGGACAAAGTGCCAGTTCACCGCTGAGTATATTCACTATTATGCACTCAGCAATGCCTTTCTAACTTAAACTCATTATTTAACCTAAGACGTAAAACTATGGGGCAAGGGAAATTGGGAGTGAAGGGGGAGGAAGAAAACTCAACTGCCAAGAGAACATTAAAAACAGACAGAACATATGCAGTCACCACACAGACAGAGTTCAGGCCAGGATTTAAACAACAGTTCTGACCACTATCCCATGTGACTGCCCATGACTGTATATAGTGTTCATAATTTTCCCCTTTAACTGAAGGAATCAGACAGCTAATGAGAATGTGGAAGCAACATCTGGTTACTTACCATGTGAGGCATACCGGGCATTGCCCACTGGGAACTGATAAAGAGTAAGATCAAGCATGCTGGCCAAAAGGCACCTAGGGATTTTCCAGGAGAATGTTTAAATAGTTCTTAGGGTGATAATAGGGATGTTTGGCCAGCACCCCCTGCCTGTTATGAGTAGGACTTTTAACAGGCTAAGTGGTAAAAAAGAAGGAAAATGAGATAGTAAGTGTTAGTAAAATAATTAAGAATATCAAATGTGACAGAACAGAGGAACACTAAGACTTGAATGTGGTAGGGTTTCTACTTTATATGCAATTCTTCCTTAAATTTTTCATTTTTTCCCATTCTTGCCACTTACAGGCTTGATGTTAAAGTGTGTAAGTGTGTTTTGGTAAAACCTGCTATATAAACGGCCACCCTGCACAATTTATATACACAACTGCCAGCTTGTTCCTAAATATTATAAAAATAAAAAAGAAGAATGTCAATGTCAATTTGCTGATAGTATTAATACCACCTTTACAAGCACCAGCTCAGAACTGAGTGATTGTCATCACTGTTCTGAATTTATTTCTTACATTTTGCAAGATACCAGCTACTCTGGTTCAGGGGAATTGCACCAGCACTGACTCCTCCTACAATTATGTCAGGGGAACAAAATTAATGTAATGTCCCTGGAAATCTCTTAGAATTCCTCAGAAATTCAATTTTCATTTATCTGTATGGTAGGATAATTTCTTCTCTCACTGTGCTAAATTACAGACCAACAATGGTCCGTGCTTTCAATCCCCAAACCTCCTGTCTACAACTATATAAATAAGTAGAACACGGGGAATCAGCACTTCCATAGGTATAAACTTAAAATTTATCTTTTACAATTTTTAGAAACATACACTTATATTTTGACTGTCTTATAGATAGCCTTTGGTTATACTGTATATCTATACTAATAAAAGGCAAAGCCCTCACTGACTGACTGACTGACTGACTGACTCACTGATTCATCACTAATTCTCCAACTTCCAATGTAGGTAGAAGGCTAAAATTTGGCAGGCTTATTCATTACAGCTTAATTACAAAAGTTAAGCAGGTTTCATTTAGAAATTCTACACATAACGGTCATAACGGTCGACAACGTTCGCCACGTTGAACTTTCTTATTTATGGCCCCATCTTCACGAAATTTGGTAGGCGGCTTCCCTGCGCTAACCGAAACCAATGTACGTACTTATTTCAGTGGTATGACGCCACTGTCAGCCGCCATATTGAACTTTCCAACATCACTAATTCTGCAACTTTCCGTGTAGGTAGAAGGCTGAAATTTGGCAGGCTCATTCCTTACAGCTTACTTACAAAAGTTAAGCAGGTTTCATTTCGAAATTCTATGCATAACGGTCGACAACGTCCGCCATGTTGAACTTTCTTATTTATGGCACCATCTTCACGGAATTTGGTAGGCGGCTTCCCTGCGCTAACCGAAACCAATGTATGTACTTATTTCGGTGGTATGACGCTACTGTTGGCCGCCATATTGAACTTTCCAACGGTCTTTGTTACTTATGGGCCCATCTTCAAGAAATTTGGTACGCGGGTTCCCAACGCTAACTGAATCCTACTTACGTACATATATACGTCCATAGCCTGCAGCTCGGTCATCGTGTGAGGCAGTGTTGGGTCCCCCATCCCAACGCCTCCCACGTTGTTGGCTGTCTGCCTATATAAGGCCGTCCGTCGCCCCATCTCTTCATTCCCTTTCATGCTTCGCCACGGGATTCACGTCTCCCTGCTGATAACTACAGCCCTTTTATTTAATCCACGGCTTCTCTGCTCTCTGCTGTTTTATTGTTCGTTTATTACGATTATAGTTATTGTATAGATATTTTAGACTTAGTTTACATTGTTCAGGTATCCATTTCCTTTATCTTTCCAACCGTACCCCCATTAACATGTCTATTAAGTTGATCACCATCGATCAAAGAACTGTCACTTACCGAGTGGTTTCCATGCCCAGAGATGGCGCCTGCCTTTTTCATTCTCTGTGTACATATTGCACGGCCATATCAGGCTCACTCTTGATATCCGGAGGAACATTGTGTCTTATGTATTGAATGACTGGGACAGGTTCAAGGTGTGGACTGATGACGGTACTGGAGATAATTATACTACACAGGAGCACTATAAGAGTGAAATGCTTAAGCCCTTCACCTATGGTTCTGCATGTGAGTTGATGGCTGCCGCTGAATTGTTCAGTTGTCGCTTTCAAGTGTACCGAAATGGCCAAATATTTTACACCTTTGGACAACCGCCAATGCCTCTTAAACATCTTAGATTCACAGGTGACGATTTGAGTAGTGGGCACTTTGATGTTTATGAATGTTTAAACTCTCAAAAGCTGGATGCGAAGTTATCGATGAAATTGGTTGTATGCTTACGCTTGACAGATGCCGAATGTCACTTCAACACAACAAGTCCTGCAAATACTAACGTAATTGAAACAAACCATGAAACTCAAACCGATTATGACAGCAGCAATCCAAGCTGTGAGATTTGAGGCAAGATTGCTTTTCACATTGCCAACTGTACGTTGCATGCTTAAGAGTAAGCTCAGCGCACAGCTTGGTCATATTACAACCGGAGGGCCGAATTGACAATATGGCATACAAAGAGATCCTTAACAAACTATTGGTATATTTTCCCTCAGTTTAAAAAGGTTTACTTTTCTTCTTAATAAAAATTTTAAGGCAGTACTTCGCCACTGAGAAGCGCGGGTATTTTGCTAGTAGTCAATATATACACAGGGAATGTGCTGTAATTGTAAATAATAGCTACAAAAAACAAAGAAAGACATACAGTTACAAAGCTATCACTTTTTATGGTGTAACCAGCCAAAAGTCAAATATTATTAATGCTATGGACAAGGTGTAAAAATGTATCTCTTTGCCATGGTGAGAAATAGCACTATGGATGTCTAAGTAGAATCACCTCCACTGTAGATGTAACTTTGCTGGCTAATGGTCCCATCACTGTTTGCTAATATTCTTAATTTACAAATGTGCTAGTCCACAAGAAGCTGTCTTTTTATCAATCAAAGTTCTTTATTACTGCATGTCATCAGTAGAAAATAGGTATTGCTGCCAAGTTCTCAATATATCCTTTCTTTTTCTTCATTCTGTCACCTTAAATAATATACTCAAGTAGATCCTTGATAAGGTGTGTGCTAAGAAATGGAATCATTTCTATACTATATACGTCAGTGGTTCTCGGCCTGTGGGGCAGGCCCCCCTAGGGAGGCACGAAGTAACAAAAAGGGGGGCGCGAAGATGTGAAAAAAGAAAACAAGAATCAAAAATATGAAAAAAACATCTGTTGAAACCAAAACAAATTACAGTAATCCCTCCTCAATCGCGGGGGTTGCGTTCCAGAACCCCTCGCGATAGATGAAAATCCGCGAAATAGAAACCATATGTTTGTATGGTTATTTTTATATATTTTAAGCCCTTACAAACTCTCCCACACTGTTAACATTATTAGAGCCCTCTAGACATGAAATAACACCCTTTAGTCAAAAGTTTAAACTGTGCTCCATGACAAGACAGAGATGACAGTTCTTTCTCACAATTAAAAGAATGCAAATATATCTTCTCTTCAAAGGAATGTGTGTCAGGAGCACATAATGTCAGAGAGAGAGAGAGAGAGCGCGAGAGAAAAGCAAACAATCAAAAAATCAATACGTGCTTTTGGGCTTTTAAGTATGCCGAAGCACCGCGATAAAGCAGCATTTTTTTGAGGAGCGTCCGTATCCTCTTGGCAAGCAGCCTCTGTGCAAACAGCCCCTCTGCTCACACCCCCTCCGCCAGGTGCAGAGAATGTCAGAGAGAGACAGAGAAAAGCAAACAATCAAGCACCGCGTGGGAAGCATATCGTATATCATTGAGGAGTTTTAGTTAATACGTAAAACATGCTCTGATTGGGTAGCTTCTAAGCCATCTGCCAATAGCGTCCCTTGTATGAAATCAACTGAGCAAACAAACTGATGAAGCATGTACCATAAATTAAAAGACCCATTGTCCACAGAAATCCGCGAACCAGTGAAAAATTCATGATATATATTTAGATATACTTACATTTCAAATCCGCGATGGAGTGAAGCCGCAAAAGTCGAAGCGCGATATAGTGAGGGATCACTGTAACTTAAACTACATTCTGATACTAGAACAATAAATATAGAGTTAGATAAATGTCGATAAAAGTTCAGTAGGTATAATAAAATATGCATCTACATTTCAAAAAAATGTTAGGGGGGCGCGATTAAAACTGTTATGAAAACTCGGGTCGCAAATACTTAAAGGTTGAGAAACGCTGATATAAGTAAAATAAAAATTGACAGGCTCATTTTACTAATGAAAATTTTAATTCAACAAACCCTGATGTATCTCAAAAATACATAGTAAAGTATGAAATTTGCATGTTTCATACAAATTCAGTTTCACTTTTGTAAATGTCACTAAAATACGTACATCTTTTTGCTCTACCTTTCCAAATATATTTTTTGCACATGTTAAGGCTTAATGTGATCATAAACTACATGGGTCTGCTTGGGTTGTGTTTTTGGCTCAATACTTTATAAATAAACAATGTACAAAATTGAGTGTTAGTATAGGAACTGACCAAAAGTGCAGACATTCTGCAACATCTATGTCTGGAAATGATTTTAATCAAGTATTTTAACTTAGTAATATCAAACATATGAGAAAATGTCTTATGTGCATGCTCAGCACCCATATCTAAGATATTCAAAAGATTGTTAATTCACTGCTGTTGTAAATAATCAGATCAGTTTATGTACAGTACAGTCAGTATTTCTGATACAAAGTCATTCAGTCCATGCAGAGAGCACTACCTCCTCTTGGGATCATTTTTCTCTGTAGCTGATGAGTTTGAAACAAAAGTTCAAATTCACATTTACCGTTATGCATACAAAGTAAAATGAATACAACACCAAATACTGAATACATCATTTGATGATATGAAGAAAAAAGGTTCACTTGTGGAAGCTTTAATATTATTATGATGTTATTGCGAGGCTCTTATATAGCCTTATGCCCTGACAGTAAAATCTATTCCTAAATCTAGTGTTTCAAGTACTACAAGTCCTGCACCATTTGCTAGATAATGAGAAAAGTGACTGCAAAATGTTGAGGTCTTTGAAAGCAGGAAGAACTGTACAACAGGGTGCTTTCTGTGTAAACCCTGCCTTTGCGGTTTACAATGTTCCAGCTTCAGTTCAGAATCAAACCAGCTATAATTCATTTCTGATCCTGTTTATATAAAGTAAGGCCAAAATTATACATAAAAGTATCTTACCATATGTTTTGAATTTAGTTTCACGCCTTACAGCAGAAAACAGGTAGGACCTTTGTGATTGCTGAACAGCTTTTCATCTTAGACACATTAAATAAAATCTTTGCTTAATGCTGAATTCTGCAGTCCTTGTTATGAACTGATTAAGTGATAACAAAAATTACCAATACTGCATAGTTTGTGTATTAATTTTAAATTAATTTCAACAGCAACATTTGAGGTTTATTGTATTAGCAAGTGTGCCTCAGGTGCTGCTAATATATTTAATTCCCATAAAGCTCTACACAAGTTTTCATTTTACGATCGATCCATGCACAGGTTCTATACAATATAAAACTGTAGGTGATAAATGTAGCTAAGTGCTTGCATTATCTCAAGTATATTTATAGGGAAAACATGATCTGAATAATCCTTCTTGATAGTAGCCGATTTCAGTATCAGATAACATAATGACAAAATCAAAACATGGTCTGGATATGCTTGGTCCAATTGAAGGGTTTGAAGGGACAGAATAAAATCATCACTGCAAATCTCCCTACTATATAAAAAAATCTTGGGTCGAGACATGACCTTCTCGAAAAGACACTTTGACGTCCCGCAAGAACAACCAATTTAAAACAAGATCACGGACATCTAACCTCTCAGTTATTGAAATGCTTTTGGCAGACAAACTTCATATGCTCTCAGCTCTTAAAAATTTTTTATGTTCTAGATGGCACGTCAACGACTAAGTGAAGAAGAAAGAGCAGCACATCGAAAAGAGACCCAAAAGTGTTGGAGAGAAAAGAAGGCAAAAAAAAATGCAAAAAAAGAACAATAATAATCTATGTGCAAATTCTGAAAATAAGGAAAGTAATAATCAGCCCAGACCAAGTGGAATTGAAAACCTCGTACTGTAGGTCCAAACGGGGTCAGAAATAAAAGACTTCATAAAGAGGTTCAAAAACGTTGGCATGATACACATGCAGAACAGGTCAGAGATTATGAAAGCAGTGTAATTTGAAAGGCTTGAAAAAAACAGCGCAATACATATGCAGAGCAAGTTAAAGAATATGAAAGTAGTAAAATTAGAAAGTATCAAAAACAAGAAAGTAAAGATCGCATTAGCACAAACAAATGGAAATTATTACTCGGTGAAATAACGTAACAGCAAAAAGAGATTGAATATATGGGCATAGGTGATATGTCAGAAGTATGTAGATATTGTAAGGCTCTAAAGTTTAAATCGGAGACTTGTAGATTGTCTAATTCTTGTTGCCATCAGGGAAAAGTTGTGTTGCCTCCCAATGAAGAGGCGTATCCACAAGAATTAAAAGATTTGTTGTTTGGTGAAAGTGAAATCCACAAACACTACAGGCAAAATATCAGCGTCTACAATAATCTTTTCGTGTTCACATCATTCAATGCTCAAAACATAGATTTACACAATAATGGACCATACACTATGAGAATCTGTGGTTCCACAACAATTAAAGCTACGACTAGTTTAATTTCAAAGAAACCACAATTCAGTCATGTGTATATTTATGATCACAGAGAAGTGCTGCAAAATAGAATTGAAAGAGTATGTAACAATTCCCATGAAAATAACAATCTCTTTAAATTGTGTATCCGATTAACCAAACCAAGCGAAGCAAGCAGGGGACAGAGCCCCCTAGTATAAATAAAAACAAAAAATGTTATCACACTGTCTTCAAATGCAGGAAATATACTTTACAAATTTTAACACAGAGAAAGATGTATCTTTCAAAATCACACAAGAAGGGTACATGGAAAAACTGATAGACACACTAATAATGCTGGATAGATTGATGATTTGTGGGAAGAACCTTCAAAGCTAGCAGATTAAGTGAGTGTAGTAAGCAGTGTGATACTGACAATATGGTCTATGCGAACAGTGACTTTTGAAACTTCTAAATGAAGGAACGGAACATCAATTCAAGACCAAAAGAGAACAGATGAGTCTTCACTTTGGAATTCAATGTCAAACAAAATGAGGTTTCCAAGAACTAATAGCTAGAATGCTAAAGGAGAAAGGCTAAGAGCTGAGTGGTGCTCAAAGAAAAAGAACACCAGATCAGTTGTAAGCAATGGCGAAAGATATTATAGAGCGTTAGAACAAATAGCTTTGTAAGTCATTTGAAGTATGGCAAGCCAAATTAACATTTAGAGATATCTCAAAATGAATTTTGGATATCTTAAAATGTAATTTACTTTTTATGATATCTGAAACTCGCTTTGAGATATCTTAAAATAATTTCCTTTACATTTTAAGATATCTGCAATACATTTTGAGATATCTCAAATGCATTTCAAGATATCTCAAATACAGTTTCAGATATCTCAAAATAATTGTTTCTGCATTTCAAGATATCTCAAATGAATTTTCAGATATCTTAAATTGACCTTTCATGCATTTTAAGATATCTTAAATGCATTTCAAGATATCTCAAAATCATTTCCTGTAAAATTGCCTATTATTTCAATGGGACTTCTTGTTTATTATAAGATATCTTAAAATGTATTTGAGATATCTTGAAATGAGCAGTAAGTGATGTTGAGATATCTGAAAATGTATTTGAGATATCTGAAAATGGACAGGTAGCTGTTTTGAGATATCTGGAAATGTATTTGAGATATCTTAAATTGTATTGTAGATATCTGAAAATGCTATTGAGATATCTTGAAATAATTGAGTGTCCTTTTAAAGATATCTTAAAATGCATTTTAGATATCTTGAAATACAATTTGAGATATCTTGAAATACATTGTTAGATATCTGAAATGGAGCAAAGACCCATTTTAAGATATCACGAAATACATTTTAGATATCTAAAAATGTATTTCAGATATCTGAAAAAAAATGAATTTCAAGATATCTTAAATGCTTTTTAAGATATCTAAATTATATTTCGAGATATCTCAAAATAACTTCCTTCTCATTTTAAGATATCCCAAATTCATTTTGAGATATCTGAAATGCATTTTCAGATATCTTAAAATGACTTTCTGTGCATTTCAAGATATCTCAAATACATTTCAAGATATCTTAAAATAGGCAGGAAGTTCCATTGAAAGTATAAGAAATTTTACAGGAAGTGATTTTGAGATATCTCTAAGGTTATTTAAGATATCTCGAAATGCGCAGGAAGTTATTTTAAGATATCTGAAAATGTAATTGAGATATCTTTAAATACACATGAAGTTATTTTAAGATATCTGAAAATGTATTTCAGATATCTGAAAATGCCTGCAGATGTATTTTAAGATATCTTGAAATGTATTTGAGATATCTCAAAATGCACATTAACATATTTCAAGATATCTCGAATTGCATTTAAGATATCTTGAAATGCATTTCAGATATCTCAAAATGTACAGCATATCATTTCAAGATATCTTGAAATCTATTTGAGATATCATAAAATGGTTTTTAGATATCTTAAAATAGATGCATTTTTAGATATCTGCAATTCAATTTAAGATATCTAAAATGCATTTCCAGATATCTTAAAATTCATTTTGAGATATCTCTAAATGTTAATTTGGCTTGCCATATTGAAGTGTTTTAGAAACAATTTAATAAAGAGATGAAGTCACTGCAAATGAGACAAATAATGTGGTCAAAATAACTGGTTTGAGTCAACACTCTAAGAGATACATTTTGAAAGTTTTGTAATCTTTTCTTGTTTAATAGTATTTCTCATTATGAAAGGGGTCATATACAACATTTACTAATTGACTAAATGATTCTCTAATTATCACTGAACCAATGTAATCCAGTTCAGGGTCACTGGGGTCTGGTATCAAAGACAAAGCAGGAACTAGCTGTGGGCAGAGGGCAAGTCCATCACAGGGCACACTTAGACACAATTAGAGTTCTCATTTATCTCCCCATATTTTTGAGATGTGGAAGAAAAAAACACTAACCTATGAAGCCTGCCAGACAATTATGAATATTGGATTTAAACTATTTACAAATACACCATGAGTAGAGCTGACTACTTTTAACCAGTGAAAACTGAGACTACAACAGAAAACAAGGAATTATTTAAAAACAGGAATTGGCACTGGACTGAAAAATAGCTTGGAACAAATACCCATAAACAAACTGATGGGAGACCAAAGAACAAAGGCATCCCTGATTTAAATGGCAAGATTTAAAAATGTTAAAATATTTTAAATTACCACAAAACAAAATCTGCTTAAGTCACTGATTTGTTTTTGAAAGACTCACAAAGTACTTTTGTTTTGTTAACAGCATGCATGTTTTGAAAATAAACACTGAATTAATTAAAATATTATCCTGGAAGTGATTACTACAGAAAGGAAACAGGAAAATACTTATTTGTAACTTATAATTGGCTTAGGTCCAAACTTAAATACTGCCGCATTATTTATTTTTGAAAATAGCTGCATTTCATTTATAATTTTCTCCTTGAAATTCCCCAGAGCTTTATGTCTCCAGCTACTTTGTGGCACAGCAACGGAGCAGAATATAAAGCATGATTTATGTTTCGAAAGACATCTTTTTTACTAGCATATTGTAGGCCACTGTGTCAGTTTTATACTGCTGTCAGATATGAAAGAGGTTGGTCTAATTTGAATCAAAAAGCCTTACCGTCCTTTCTTTTTTATTCTTTCTTCATCTGAGAGCATGATAGTTATCCAGAATTTTGAACTTTACTATACACTGAGACAATATAAGATGTTTCTGGCATTGACAGGGAAATGGGTTTAATATATGAGGTAGAATGAAAACTAAAAGATGAAACACAATCACCATCTGGAACAAAAACGGTCCCTTCAATGAACTACAAATATCCAGGTTTTCTCATTACAGCATTTTTCATCCATCCATCCATTATCCAACCCACTATATCCTAACTGCTGGGTCACAAGGGTCTGCTGGAGCCAATCCCAGCCAACACAGGGCGCAAGGCAGGAAACAAACCCTGGGCAGGGCACCAGCCCACCACAGTATGGCATTTTTGCTATATTCTAATTATTATATTAGTTAACACATATTTCTGTAACTATATATCAATGCATCATGTCAGTGAAATCTCAAAATGCTCTCTCTGGCCACTTAGTAACACCTCTATGAATCAGCCACAGGGGTTTTAAGCTCACGTTAGCAATTCTTTGTCATATTGAAGTAAATGCCATAACTCTTTAAAGACAGTGAGGTACAAAATAATGTGATACACCTGTATAGAAAAGCAGACATATACAGTATGGTGATGTTTAATCTGTGTGGAATTATAATTCCAGAAACAACTGCAGATATTGTGGGGGAACAGGCTGTAAGTGCTTCACAAATCATTTTTGATGTACAATATGGCAGGAGAGTGTTTTTGTCAACTTATTTTACCGATGCACCTATGATATGCTAAATAACCTGTATCTATAATATTTAGTGTCATGTCGCTCTCAAGCAATGCAGCCATGGTACACAATTGCTGTTTATCATAGCAATTGAATTTCAGGACCAAATTCACACATCCTGTAACCTTTTCCTCACTGGTATGCCCCCCATAATATTATGCTGTTTCATAGTTTTCCCTTCTCACCTACTAAAGACAGGCTGTTAGTTTGACTGTAAATACTAAATTTCTCCATTGTGGTATATCATTTAGGGCTAGTTTCTGCATATGCTTATTGGTGCCAAGATAAATTTTAGCAGTGTGTTAATTTAAGCAAAATAAAGCAGGAATGGAAAATCAATGCATCTAAGTGTCACTCCTCGTACCGCCGGAAATACGCCTAATTAATCCAATTGTCACCACATTATATATTTAATATACATGATGGAGCAGAGGGTTGTATGATTGGGTGGTTATTTCTGCTGCTGCCTCAAAGTTCCAAAGATATTTGAACACATCTGTGTTCAAATCCTGGCCCAGGCACTGTTATCTCTGTGTCCGCATGGGCAACTCTTCAGGAGCTGAAGTTTTCCCCAACATCCCAAGAAAACACGTGTTCAGCAAACTGAAAACTGCTAATTGGATCAAGGTGGGTGGATGTCGGAATCAGTGTGCCCAGTGATAAATTGGCACCTTTCCCAGGGATTTTTTCCTGCCTGTTGCTGAATGATGTTTGATTAGACACTAACTACAATCCTGAAGTGGGTAGCTGGTTTAGGAAATCAGTGGAGGATGGACAGGAGGGAAGTTTGACAGGGATTTGGTATTAAAAAGAGCCTAATACCTGCAAAATAAATATTAAAACATGTGTTACATCTATAAAAGGAAAAAAAGAATAATGCATTCCTGTTTTTGTTTCACTGAACATGGCAATATATTTGTTTTGTTTTAGCAAGTAAGAAGATAAAGCCTACCCATTAAATATTCAAATTGCTTTCTGCTCATATGTGCCTTGTTTGCCTTGAACATAAAGTTACAGTTACTTCAGATTCCAGCTCCATTGTACTTGATTGATTTTGTCCAGAATATACACCAGATGGGTTTGAATTATTTTAATTGAAAAGAGGTTAACATCTTCTTTTTAAAAAGATTTTCTCAGTGTGTCTTAAAGACAGGCTACTCTTAAACAAAAGAAAAATCACAGCAGACTTTAAAGTCTATTAATAGCCTTTCCTGCAGAGCATTATCATCGAGCCACAGGTGTGTTACAATGTAACAATGATGATGAAATATTTTTCCCACATGAAATTTCTTATCTGCAAAAGTGGAAAGAAATGATTTGTTTGTGCAGAAAAGCCCCGGCGCTCTGGGAATGCAGCAGTTTGACTAAGTGACTTTAAAAACAGAAAAGCACTTTATAAACAAAAGTCACCAGGAACGTAAAATTTCTGTTATGGATGGTTACCTGCTTAGCATTCATGCACTGACAAACAGACAGACAGACATGGTTAAAATCAATAATGATTTGTCTT
This sequence comes from Polypterus bichir lapradei, assembly GCA_026402145.1. Lineage (NCBI taxonomy): Eukaryota > Metazoa > Chordata > Cladistia > Polypteriformes > Polypteridae > Polypterus > Polypterus bichir. Next base: position 9,506,750 of record JANRMT010062832.1, on the reverse strand, counting down.
TCTGTTCCAGCATGCAATATCTAATAGCAGGAATCAGCACTATTGTGCTTGATCTGACATGAGAAACAGACGTTATGTTTGGTATACAGTACACAACATAATGTAATGCACTACTAATGCAGTATTAAATAAGAGGTTTATTGGGCCAATTAATACAGTTTATTATATACAGAGTAAAATACTTTATATGTACAATATAAAAATTACATTAATTATTTTAAATTACTTCAGTGCCACTTAAACCAGATCACTGAAAACTGGAATCTACCCTAACAGCACCTCCGGCCAAAGTGCCAGTCCATCACAGTCACACAGGGCCAGTTTGGAACATCTAATTAACCTAACGCCCAGACACACACACGCACGCAGACACAGGAAAATCTGCAAACTCCACACAGTGACAGGATTCAAACCCATGAGGAAACAATGACAATCACTGCCACAATATATACTATACTACCTGTCCCCCACGACTCCGCCTGCGTAGCAGTGGAAAAGGACAGTGAGGAAGGCCCTACCCAGCTCCCTACTCCTGATGTCATGCTTCCCCCTCCCTTTAGCCCGTTGCCTCTGTCTCAGACTTGCACAAATAAATTGGTACCACAGGCAAACTATGATGCATAGCACAATGAGAGAAGTCACAAAAGCAACCAGAATGTTCAAACAAATTATCTAAAAAAAATCCAATCAAAATCCATTAAGGAGTTCTCTCGTGAAAAGCGGACAGACATACAGAAAGACAGACGTTGGATTTTATATATATACTAGACATTAAGCCCGTTACAATAACGAGCGCTAGAACAGTAGTGCATAAACATTAGTAGGAACAGTTTATATTAAATGGCAGGGGACCTTGTATGTGGCTGTAATATGCGTCACTGTATTTTGTGCCTTTAATTTTCTCTCTCAGTAATACTGGTTTGTATTTCTGTAAAATGCCTGTAATTTTGTCTAACAGTAATACAGTGGAACTTTGGTTCACGACCATAATTCGTTCCAAAACTCTGGTTGTAACCCGATTTGGTTGTGAACCGAAGTAATTTCCCCCAAAGGACTGTATGTAAATACAATTAATCCGTTCCAGACCGTATGAACTGTATGTAAATATATATTTTTTTAAGTTTTTAAGCGCAAATATAGTTAATTATACCATTGAATGCACAGCGTAATAGTAAACTAAATGTAAAAACAATGAATAACACTAAGAAAACCTTGAACAACAGAGAAAACTAACACTGCAAGAGTTCGTGCTATAGCCTTACGACCCGCTCGCTAAAAACACTTTTTTTTAATGAGTTTTAAGCACAGGGAAAAAAATGAACATTTGAAAAATCCGTAATTTAATAAACAACCAAGAAAAGTAACATTGCAACAATGCACGCACGCGCCTGTGTGTGTGTGTGTGTGTGTCTCGCGGGCCT
>JANRMT010062832.1:9419231-9429340 GCA_026402145.1 Polypterus bichir lapradei | reverse complement strand
TTTTTTTTTTTTTTTTTTTTGGTTGAATTGCGGCAGAAACCCAAGGCCTCAGTAGGCCTACCACAATCCCATATATATAATGTAGTGGTCTGTGGTTTGGGACGACCAATGAATTATATATAACATATACAGTCTGATTAGCAGAAGAAACAAAACCCATTATAACCATACATTCAAATATCTTGTATAAACATTTCATTTAGTTTAAAATTAAGCCAATTGCATGTTATTTGTTCCATCAATTGAGGATGAAAACGTATTATCCTAGCATAGAATATTCTTTTTAGTGTTGATGCTTATGATATTTCATTTTACTTTCTTATATAAATTTTTAATTATCTGTAAGAATTGTGGATTTTTTCTTTCTTTTCTCAGAGTCTTTGGTAGCAGTTTTTCTACCTTAGAGTGGGTAGGTTGTCACATATGATGGATTTTTTTTCAGACATCCTTGTCCAAAGAAAACTGTCATTGTTTGTTTATAGAATAACGTCCAGAATGCAGCTGACCTAGGAAAAGTAGAATTTAATAATAAAGATAATTCTTTACATTTATATAGCACTTTTCTCACTACTCAAAGTGCTTATTTAGACTTAAAACTACCTTACATGTGCATGTATATACAGTCATCATCACCAATGTTTAATGGCCATTTCTTGCTTTACAAAAGTTAGTTAATTGCCTCTAGATCTTTATCCACTCTTCACAGTATTGTGTATCTGTTTGAATGAAATCCCTTCTTTCATGTTATTGGACACCACCTTCAACAACATCTTCTTTGGTCTCTTTCTTGGCTTCAACCTCTCCATCTCCTCCTCCACCTTGGTTCACCTCCTCAGTCAATCGTCGTCTACATTAAACTCTACATGTCCACACAGCCTTACTCAGGTTCTCATCAGCACAAGATCTATCAGCATCACACCATGTTTTCTCTTAATTTATCCTCTTCTCAGTCTGTAACATTCCACACATCCACCTTACCATTCTCATCACTATTCCTTCAATCTATACTTTATGTTCTGCCTTTACAAGCCAACTCCCACTCCCATAGAAAATACATTTTTTTTCACAGCTTTCATAAACATCATCATTTAATGCCAGAGAAGTTCCTTTAAAAGTCAGAATGAGGACATCTCACAGAATTTCTTCTATGTACTTCCCATTCTGCTTTTCATTGCCTTTCCTGAACCTCTGTCTACACATAGTCTTATACAGCCAGACATAATTCTAAAACGAAAACACACGTCTGGAGACAACCTGTTAAAAAGTGTAAAGTGAAGAGCACCAAAATCCTGCACTGGAAAGATTACATCCGATACTTTCTTTCTAAAACACCCACTTGCAATTTCTCCAGTCCATGCATTTTAAACCATTACCGGGGATTTGGGGAGAGAGCAAAAGATGCTGAACAAAAGACCTGATGCTGAGAGGAAATAAAATGTTAAAATTGCTCTTATCCATTCAGGAGCTCAGTAGCACAAGATAACTGAAGCTTAATGATTAATTTGCATGTTGTAATGAGTGCTGCAACAGTGGAGACAGACAGACAGACACACATACATAGGCCACCATAACTACTGGGCTCCAAATGTTTGAAAAGTGTCTCTGTCTGCTACAATATCTTTCTGTCATTTTAACTATTGCATCACTTTATAACTTAACAACAGTAGGTATGCATTGTGGCTTATGGATATACAACGGGTAAAATGCTGCAGCTATTTTGTCATGGCATGTTTGCATATCCAAATAGAGAGTAATGTTAAATGTCTTTAGTCATTCAATTAGACGTGCAGCCAGAATGTGGATGCTGTGCATCTACTGGTGTTCTTAACCAGATTTGTTGGTTCGGGTGTTTTGAGTTTTAAAATCTGTGTCTCCTGTGGCTCTTCACTATGACACCCCGTTTACTTTGTTGTTTAATTTTTTCATGAATATAGCTGCCAGTTCTTTTAAGCTTTCATCGACTCCTACATTAATCGACATAACACTGAACAGCGAACACACATAACTCCTGAGACAACATTGTTCATGTTTACCATTCATCTATTGATGCCATCAAATGCCAGTGTATTAATAATTATCATTATTGTTACTAGATATTGAGCCACCACAAGCCTAGTTGTGCTTTGTCTGTAGCTCCATTGTAAAGTGCTGTTAAATAACATATTTAATTCAGTTTACTAATACAGGTAAAAGCATTCTATTATCACTAATACTTTTGAATGCTAGTCATTGTTACAAAACTATCAAACAAAAAATATAACTGATTCTTGTTTGAAGTAAATAAAAAAAAAAATTAATTCTCCAACGTTCGCCTAAGTTAACTTAGTTACCTAAAGCACTTGAATGTTATGCCATGTGTAAATTGCCTAACTTGTTTTCATTTTTGGTTGCAATGATTTTTTAAATTGTCATTACATTTTGAAATTACTGTTTGGCTTCAGTGAGGATTACTCTTTTTCTACTATTAAAATGACACTACATTTTTATTTCCTTTAGTTATTTTTAAAGACCTGCTATACCTAACAAAATATCCAATCATTTATCATGAGATCAAGATAATATGGGTAAGTTACAAAGATCTATTAAAAAGTACACTGACAGTTAAAATGATTACAGCATTTAGAAGAAGTCACTGAAATTCTGATTAATTTACTAACCTGTGATTAAAGCTATACTTAACAGTGCAAAGAAGGGATCATGGGCGGCACGTTGGCGCAGTAGGTAGTGCTGCTGCCTCGCAGTTAGGAGATCCGGGTTCACATCTCAGGTCCTCCCTGTGTGGAGCTTGCATGTTCTCCCCATGTCGGCGTGGGTTTCCTCCGGGTGCTCCAGTTTCCTCCCACAATCCAAAGACGTGCACATTAGGTGCATTGGCGATTCTATATTGTCCCTAGTGTGTGCGTGTGTGTGTGTGCATCCTGCAGTGGGCTGGTGTCCTGCCTGAGGTTTGTTTCCTGCCTTGCGCCCTGTGTTGACTCCAGCAGACCCCCATGACCCTGTATTAAGGATATAGCGGGTTGGAGGATGGGATCAAGCAAATGTATTTGAAAAGATTGTATTTGTTCACTCTCAAACCCCATATCTATTCCAGTGGCAAAGAAGCTCTGAGGAATGTACAGTGTGTGCTTAAGAAAAAGCCAAGTGAAGGAAAGAAAGCTTACAAAGCTAAAACAGAAGACAAACTCATCTGGAATAACATGAAGGATGTCTAGAATGGACTAGGTATAATTACTGGACTCAAGCAATCGAAGGCTCAGGTGCTAGAAAGGGATGTGAACAAAGCTAACACCCTGAAGCATTTTTAATAGATTTTCCCTCCCACTGCCACCTTCCAATGACCAGTCTCCCTACACCATCCCTACTACATTAGCATGGAATGGCCAGTGACAAGTCCACCTCTGACCATCACTATGGATTGTCCATAACTGAAGACCAAGTAAGGAGAAAACTGAGGAAGCTACACAGAGGAAATGCACAGAGGACCAGGTGGAGTCAGTCCTCAGGGTTCTTAAGGCCTGTACTCACCAACTTTGCACTGTCCTCGAATTCTTAAGGCCTGTGCTCACCAACTTTTCACTGTCCTCTGTCACCTGTTCAGAGTGTCTCTAAGGCTTCAGAAAGTGCCACTGCTGTAGAAAACATTCGGCACTGTCCCTGTTCCAAATCTGTTCCATCTAATGACTACAGACCAGTGGCACCTCATATTATGATAACCTTTGAGAGACTAGACCAGGACTATATGAGTCTTCCTGTGGTAGACCACCTTGAACCACTGGAGTTTGCACATCGGATAAAGATTGAATTTATCTATTTGCTCCACAAGGCTTATTCTCACCTGTACACACTTGGCAGCACTGTGATGATTAAGTTTTATTAATTTCTCCAGCACCTTCAACACCATCCAGCCATCCCTGTTAATGGTTAAACTTACAAACTTGCAGGTGGATGGGCCTGTGGAGTACTGGATAATCGACTATCTGTACAGCAGACCACAGTTTGTGAGACTCAAGATTGTGTTTCTGATACAGATGTGAGCAACACTGGAGCACCACACGGAACAGTTCTGTCTCCTTTTCTCATTTTTCTGTAACTCAGAGTACAAATATAACACCAGGGGGCCTCATGCATAACGCTGTGGGTAGAATTCACACTATAATATGGCATACAAACAACAGCGGAAATGTGCTTACGCACAAAAAAATACAGATACATAGATCTGTGTGAACGCCACCTTCCACATTCTTCCGCTACATAAATCCCGGTCAGCGTGAAAAGTAACACACCTGCTGTCCCGCCCCGTCTCCTCCCAGAATTACACCTCTATGAATATGCAAATCAACATAAATAGCCCTTAAGCTCAGTGTTCTGTGAAAAGGCAATGGCAAAAGCACGGAGGAAAATAGAAGAATTTCAGCGAATACCAAGTGGAGGAAAGGAAAAACATACGATTTGTTAGTTTAAACAGTGGTATAAACAACAAAAGGAAGTTGATCGAGTGACATAGAGTGTCGGAGAAACTCGAAAGCTGAAGTTCACAAAGTTGCATAGTGCCCGAAATAAAAAAAAAAGTTGTCAGATATCAAAGTCAGCTTGAAAAGGCGAGTTGTAGCCCACCGTCTGAGTGTCATATGAAAGCTTATTAGGGTACAGAGAAAAAATAGGTACACAGTGGGAAAAAAGCATGAAATGTCAACTTTAATTTCAAAATTTCCACTTTAATTACGTAGTTTATTTTGTCATTAAAGTAGAAAATCATAAACTTCATCTTTAAATCGTTTAATTTACTAGTTTCTCAAATCCCATCGTAACTAAAGTAGCATGTTAAATGCTTTGTTTTGTATTTGATCTTCTATGTGCTTTATGTGTGTGAATCAGTACGTGATTCTTAAACAGGCTTTCTCTTCCTCCGACAGGACACAGAATCTATTACATTCGTGATATTACAGCTCTCTGAATAATTTAAATACTGAGATGTATACTTGATATAATTTTCATGACAATAGGAGTTAAAGCATGTTATTAAGCATGGGAACACTGTGGTGCAGTGATTGTTCATGCCTCATGCAAGATGCTTGCTGCGCCGTGCACAACCTTCAATGAAATAATTTATTGCAGCAGTACTGTCTCTTTCAAACGTACTAACCCCCAACTCCTGTCCTTACTTTTCTTTCTCCAAATACCCAATCGCCTCACAATCGCCACACAATCAGCTCTGTAATAGACATTAAGCCATCTGTAAGCTTAGAATGCCGATTCTTCAAAACTTTTAAGGAACATTAAAATATCTTCTCGTCCGATGCGAGAGATGGACGTCTGAAGTGGAGCTCTGCTAGCAGCGGTGTTATTTTTCATATTATTTGCTTATTATCCTGAGATATCTTGTATTTATTCAACCCGAGAGGGACTGCTACAGTATTTGTAAGCACATATAAACATGGCCAACAAGAAGGGGGGTCAGAAAGAACCGAAAACTAAAGCTACACCCAAGCTACGATCAGCAAGCCCCAGCTCAAGATACGGCCTTTCAGAGACAGACCTGGATCAGATGGGCGAAAGTATAGACTCCTCGGGACCACGGTCCGCTACATCGTCGCCGGCTGAGAGCGAAAAAGGGAGCGAAGGTGCAATCGTGAGTGCAGATCGGGATAGCTTGCCGATCGGAGAAGATCAACTGAAAATGGAAAGGGCCTTGAAGTCCGCAGCTTCAACTACGCAATTACGCAAGCCGGAAGCAACGGGGACACCGGCATCAGCAGAGTCTGCTGCTTCATCTACAGTACAAGAAAGCACAATTGAAATGTCTAAACTGGAGGTGATGCTCGCGGAGCTCATGCAAGATATAAAGAAAAGCGAGAAGGCTAATGAGAAAGCAAGGGCAAACGCACTTGAGAGACTGAAACAGGAATTGAAACAGGAGATGAAACAGGCCAATGAATGGCTGCGACAGGAATTCCAACAGGCAAATGAAAGGCTGCGTCAAGAGGTGCAACTTGAGCTTTGACAGGTGCTGGGTAAAATTGAAGAGCGCATTCAGGAAAACTCGGTTAAACTGAGCATGCTTACTGATCAATTGGAGAATCTCAATGAGACATTCACGAATCGGATTGAAATGGCCGAACATTTAGCTGCCAGTGCCGAGGAAAAAGCAGTTAATGTCAGCTCCGAATGCAAAAAACTCGGAGAAAAACTCGGAGACAGACTGGCTGCCTTGGAAGATGGGAGTAGAAGGTATAATGTCAGAATTGAAGGTCTGCCTCAGAATCGAGAAAGTTCCAACCCTGTGAAATTCGCAGCTGAACTTTTTTCTAAAATAATCGGGGACGACTTTAAAGCAGAATCTGATATAGCAGCGGCTTACCACATACGCGGATCAAACACTGTTAGACCCCGACCAAGATCTTTTATAGTTCGTTTTGAACGATTATCATTTAAGCTAGAGGTGAAGGCACTCCTCAGAAACAAGGAAGATATTATATATAAAAATAACCACATTCGTAGTGTCAGGGATGCCAGGGGCCATGACCCGGCCGGGACGTCTTGAGGGACCGGATGTGGGTCTGTGCCCACCCTGGATCACGTGGGGGTTGCCTTCCGGGTTGCTTTGGGGGCCACGGGTACAGGGCATGGAAGCTCCACCCTGTAGGGGCCCGTGGTCACCGCCAGGAGGCGCCCCAATGCCTTGGGGACCTGTTACCCCAGCACTTCCGCCACACCAGGAAGTGCTGGGGGGAAGACTTATGACGGCGCCCGGAGAGCAGCCGGGAGGACAGCCGGCACTTCCGTCACGCTGGGGCGTGGCCAGAGGAGGATTGCCGGGAACACCTGGTGCTCATCCGGGAACCCTATAAAAGGGGCCGTCTCCATTCATTCAGGGCTGGAGTCAGGTGGAAGAAGGACGAGGCACGAGGGGAGTGTGGAGGCGGCCCGAAGACAAGGCATTGAGTGGCCAGGACTGTGATTGGGGTATTGTGTGCATGTGACTGGGTCTGAGTGACCAATAGACTGGGGTCTTTGTGACCATCTCATTTGTGTAAATATTGTAAATAAACGTGTGGTGGTGTTTAAACAACATGTCCGCCTGTCTGTGTCCGGGCCGGGTTCACAGTATCTTCCCTGACTTCTCTCCAGCAACAGCTACTAAACGCGCAGCCTTCTACAACATTAAACAGCGGTTACGGCAAGCCAGCGTCAAATACAGTCTCTTGTATCCGGCAAAACTGAAAGTGGAATGGCAGGGTCAATTCTATGTCTTCGCTAGCAAGGAAGAAGCAGAAAAGGAATTAAGAAAGCTGATCCCGGGACTATTCTGATACATAGTAGTGAGTCATGGCGGTTAATGATAAAGCAAGGATTAACAATCTACTGTCTGATCTATTCGTTTTAAAATATGGGTTCTTATCAGCATATACTCGTATATTCTCATTATTACTTAGTATTACTAGGGCGCTATCTGTTTATGTTTTATTGTGCTTAATTATTCTTTTTTCTCTTTTCTTTTCTAACTATTTCATCTCTACCCTAAACGAGACTGTTCAATATCATACCCTTGGTTTATTGTTATTGCTATTACTGCATTAAGACTTGTTATGCTTATTCTGGACACATTTTTAACACCATCCCCCGGGTTTATTATCTGGGTGTATCATCTTAATGCACTAAAATTGCTGTAGACTATATATATATTTTAAGTGCAAAACTCTTTTTTTTTTTTATTTATTATTTTAAGACTATATTGATAATAGATATCTCTGTCTTTTAACCCTAAAACGCCGCTGCATTGGGGCCTGTTGTGCTTTGGACGTGCTCTGTCTCTGGGTATGTCAGAGGACTGGGACTGCATGAAGTGGGTTTTAGCCTCACTTCGGGAGGCAAAAAGGGAGGGTGGGGGGTTAAGGGGGGGAGAGAAAGAGAGCAGGCCTGATCTATACTTAATCTATCCTCTCAATCTTTTAATTATAACTACCAACGTAATAATAAGCTGCATGGCAACAACTCTAGGGGAAATAGGAAATTAAGACCTAAGCTGTCTCACTTCCAGTTAAGACTATAAAATGACATCAAAAACTTAGAATCAGTGTCTCCATGATGGGACAGTTAACTTAGTAAGCTGGAATGTTAAAGGCCTGAATCACGAATTAAAGAGAAAGAAAGTACTTTCTCACCTAACAGGTCTAAATGCTAAAATAGTATTTTTACAGGAAACCCACTTACTAAGCAAGGATCAGTTCCGGCTGCAAAAAAGCTGGACTGGTCAAATGTTCCATTCTAGTTTTACGAAGAAAACTAGAGGTGTGGGAATTCTCATACATAGAACAGTACCATTTGTAGCATCAGATGTAGTATTGGATCCTGAAGGGAGATATGTAGTGGTCATGGGAGACTTATCTAACTGTAAAATGATTTTGATAAATGTTTATGCACCTAATGTTGATGATAAGGAATTTATACAAAATTTATTTGCATCCATTCCCAATCTGAACACTCATAAAGTTATAATGGCTGGGGACTTTAATTGCGTTTTAAATCCACTTTTAGATAGGACTTCCTCCACAGGGGGAACGGCATTTAACACTGCAAAGATAATTACAAAGTTTATAACTGATCACAACTTATCAGATCCCTGGAGGTTTTTAAACCCAAATTCAAGAACATATTCTTTCTACTCACCAGTACATCATTGCTACTCAAAGATTGATTACTTCTTTATAGACAATAACTTCTTGCCTAAGATTAAATCTTGCAAATACGATGCTATTGTTATTTCGGACCATGCACCTGTGATCTTGGAGCTGAAATTACTAAGCCCCATACGCTCACCCCGCAGATGGCGCCTCAACCCGCTTCTATTAGCTGACGAGAATTGTACGGAATTTATATCCAAACAAGTCAAATTCTTTCTAGAGACAAATACATCCCCCGAGATCTCTGCAGGAATACTCTGGGAAACTCTTAAGGCCTTCTTAAGAGGACAGATTATCTCATATCTTTCCCACAGAAATAAATCCGAAACCAAGAAAGTAGCAGAGATAAAAAGCGAAACTACTAAAATAGATGAAGAACATGCCAGACTACCAAGCGAGACTCTACATAGGAGGAGGCAGGCTCTACATTCAGAATTAAACCTCTTGACAACTAAAGAAACTGAACAACTAATTTACAAATCCAGACATCATTACTATGAACATGGAGAGAAAGCTAATAAGCTTTTAGCTCAACAAATTCACAAGCAAGAAGTGCGCAACGCAATCTCGGTAATCACTAACATGAACGGAGATAAAATCATCGAACACAAAAATATAATGCACACTTTCAGAGACTGCTATAAATCCCTATATACTACTGAGTTTAAAGAAGACAATACACAATTTAATGCATTTCTGGATACATTACAGATACCACAAATAGACGCTTTTAGTATGGAGGAACTTGATAAACTTCTGGCGTTATCAGAATTACTAGATGCTATAAAGTCACTCCAAGGCGGAAAAGCAGCAGGCCCTGATGGCTACCCTGCAGAGTTTTACAAGAAATTCTCCACTCAGCTAGCTCCCCTCCTATTAGCAACATTTACAGAAGCCAGAGATAACCAAATTCTCCCACAAACCTTTCGCCAAGCACTAATCACTGTCTTTCCAAAACAAAATAAGGACTTATTACAATGTGCATCATACAGACCAATTTCACTTCTGAATAACGACGTTAAAATACTCTCTAAAATCATAGCCAGAAGAATGGAGAAAGTGCTCCCCTCTGTAATATCACAAGACCAAACTGGATTTATTAGGGGCCGACACTTATCTTCAAATCTTCGACGCCTGTTTAATGTAATATACTCACCAACTAAATCAAACACCCCAGAAATATTACTATCATTGGATGCAGAAAAAGCATTCGACATGATTGAATGGAAATACCTTTTTACTACATTGGAGAAGTTTGGGTTTGGCACGAACATTTGTGCATGGATTAAATTACTGTATACTAACCCTGAAGCTTCAGTTTACATCAATAACATTTGCTCAGACTACTTTAAACTAGAACGTGGCACTAGACAAGGATGCCCCTTGTCACCGCTGCTGTTTGCGATTGCCATTGAACCACTGGCAATA
>JANRMT010062832.1:9401678-9414231 GCA_026402145.1 Polypterus bichir lapradei | reverse complement strand
AGTGAAAACCATTTCAGGTGACTACCTGTTGAAGCTCATCGAGAGAATGCCAAGAGTGTGCAAAGCAGTAATCAGAGCAAAGGGTGGCTATTTTGAAGAAACTGGAATATAAAACATGTTTTCAGTTATTTCACCTTTTTTTGTTAAGTACATAACTCCACATGTGTTCATTCATAGTTTTGATGCCTTCAGTCATGAAAATAAAGAAAACACATTGAATGAGGAGGTGTGTACAAACTTTTGGCCTGTACTGTATATACCTAAAACTATGTGAATAGCTTGTGGTGTTACCTTAAAAAAAAAAAAGTGATTAAAAACAATCACCCCCTATTTATCAAAAAAACATTGAACCTCGGAAGTGACTAATGGCAAGGGTACCAGAGAATCTGAAGATAACATTATAGGTTAAGAATGAAGCACCAAATTAATTTGTTTCATTTCTTAAGTTTGTGACTGGTTATTGACTTTTGCAGCACCAAAGAATCTCTACACCCAGCCATTATTTAGGGAGTGGATATGGTGCACTGCTACAAGTATCTAGAAGTCCATATCAATGACAGGTTGTTCTGGGCTCGTAACACAGAGGAATTATATAAGAAAGGGCAGAGCTGACTTGTTTATCTTAGGAGTCCATGTTCCATTAATAAAGGGACTGACATCCTTTACAAGTTTCTTTAACTCTCTGTCTACACTGCAGTCATCTGGATCAGTGAGGCCCCATAAATCAACAAGCTTATTAATAAGAAGGCCGGCTCAGTTACTGTATGTGACATGCTCTTGACCCACTGGAGGTAGTAGCAAAGGAAAGAATGAAGGTAAAACTGATAGCCATAATGAACAATACTGTCCATCCCCTTTTTGACAGACTATTATTAAAAAAATACTCAATCCAAAAATATCTTTTTTATGTTATTTTCCCCAGATAGATTGTGGTGATGGCCATGAAAAAAAACTGAATGTAATGTTTTCATGCAGAATGGAGTTAAAAATGTTTTGATAGAAAAGGTATCTATTGTGACCATTGCTGGACAGTCTCAGAGTTAGTTGTGTCACATAATCCACATGTGAATTCATCCATTCTTATGCTCACAACATCCCAAACAAATGTGTTTTTACTAAAATATTGTTAAATAAACCAGTTAGTGACATAAGCAAAAATAAGCTGTTTATAAAGGAAGAAAAAGGGAGATTTATTTTACTTAACCCTTTCGGCCCCGACATCCTATTACTAGTACATATATATGCAGCTGTTTTTGTAAAACAAAGGTACGTTTGCAGCCTTTGGAACCAGGCATGCTACTATTAGCGCAGATTGGAGAGACTGGCATACAGTCCACGAAACACAGAAGTGAAAATGGACGCTTCTGGACTGTGTGCACAACTTTCAGTTTTATTGCCTCAAGAAGACTGAAGTATTTGGCAGCTATTGTATAATAATAATTATAATCATTTTTTTGTTTTTTTTTCATTTTTGTGCTTCCTAGACATGCCAAATGTAGAATATCTGACACCATAATTTTTCCCATAAAAACAGAAAATCTAGGGTCGAAAGGGTTAAAATATAAACTCAACATAAAGGTTGCTAAGTAAAATCATATAGTACAAGTAAAGTGATTTTTAAAGACTGAGTTCCTAATTTCAGTATGTAGTTCTCTGTTTTGTCACTATTACTTGTGTTACCCTCATCAGAAAAATGTACTAAATTGATAGACAGTAGAGTGTATTTTTAAAACTAACTTTTTATTTCATTTAATGTCTTGGTTTAGGGCGACACGGTGGCACAGTGAGGAGCATTGCTGCCTCGCAGTTAGGAGACCTGGGTTTGCTTCCCGGGTCCTTCCTGCGTGGAGTTTGCATGTTCTCCCCGTGTCTGCGTGGGTTTCCTCCAGGTACCCCGGTTTCCTCCCACAGTCCAAAGACATGCAGGTTAGGTGCATTGGTGATCCTAAGTTGTCCCTAGTGTGTGCTTGGTATGTGTGTGTGTGTGTGCCCTGTGGTGGGCTGGCACCCTGCTCGGGGTTTGTTTCCTGCCTTGCACTCTGTGTTGGCTGGGATTGGCTCCAGCAGATACCCCGAGACTCTGTAGTTAGGATATAGTGGGTTGGATAATGGATGGATGGAGGGTAGTCTTGGTTTATTTTAAAGTAAGACACCTCTGTGTTAGATTTCAGTTCAAAGTTTGTTAGCACAAGCACCATTTGCAACATCACCACACATCTTCACAGAGGAAAGAAGGGACTGTTTGAAATGTGTATTAGTTTTATTCAGATGTCAAGGGTGTGATGGTTCACACATTACTGATAGGATTGAATATAGAGAATCATGAGAAGGGCTGTGGAAGATGGTGTGAAATTCATATACAGTATCTGTCTTTTTTTATTTAGAGCAGATATTTTATTTAGGAAGATATTCCTGATTAGCCCTGATGATCCCCCCATTTTGCTTCACCTTTCACTCCACTTTCTGACAATACCACTCCACTGTCCTTTACTGGGTCTCTGCCACCCTCAAGAGGCCAACCTTGTGAAGACCATGAGTAACTGGAGATTTGTTAGAAAAGCTGTGCTTAGGATTAACACCAGTGTTGTACTAACACAGCAGCATCTCTAAAGGAACAAACAGAGTCTGTCTGATGTGGGACCCCAATCCTTTTGCAATTTTTGTACTTCTTTTTGACACTGAGTAATGCTGTCCACATGCGTCATAGACGATCACTCACAGACACTAAGAAACTTAAATGTTGCAGAGTAAGTATATATCACAGAAGGTTCCAATGATTTAAATTTATATAATTAAACCACATAGTAAAGTACACTGTACAAACACAAGTGACACACCCGATCTGTAATTAGATGATTAAGCTGGTTAATATTTTGAGAAGAAAACAAAATACTTTACTAAAGTTAGAATTTCCATGATCAATATTTAAGTGCAAGTCAATTGTGGGATTTTTTTAATTACATTTTTTATTTAAGTGTATTTCTGAAATACTCCAAGCAAATCATAAGTCAATGGTTCTCAAACTGTGGGGCGGGCCCCCCGGGGGGTGCAAAGTAACAAAAAGGGGGGCGTGAAGTTGTGAAAAAAAGTAAACAAGAATCGAAAATATGAAAAATACATCTATTGAAAACAAAACAAATTAACTTAAACTACATTCGGATACTAGAAAAATAAATATAGAGTTAGATAAATGTCGATAAAAGGTAAGTAGTGTCACACATGTGTGCTTAGGAGGCAATCAACAGGCCCAGAGGTGAGTGAATAGTTACAAGATGGAGGGTTGTATGACGGTATTAATGCCTCTCTTTCTGACCTTACAGAACTAAAGAAGAGAAATAATAAAGTACCTGACATAACTGACTCGACAGATAACGGTTCATCCTACCATTCAACCTCCATAACAACACTTCCGGCTCCCACTGACGACATCACTTCCGGTGCCCACTGATAACGTCACTTTCGGTCCCGCTACGATGACATCACTTCCGGTTTCCACTGATTATATCACTCCCAGTCCCGGCATGATGACGTCACTTCCGGTTCCCACTGATGATAAATATCCTGTTATTACCACTTCCTGTAGCCATTTTGATTCATTTGTGTATAAAAGCCGAGAGAAATCACTTACCATTGTCGAATGTCTGATAAAATCTTTATTTATCATCTTGACCAGGAGCAAAACATTACAAGGGGCCAATCCCCAAACTTTATAGTTGTTTGTGACTTGTTTATAGATCACAGTAGGTATAATAAAATATGCATCTATGATATATCATTAATTAAAAAAGAACAAATTGGTATTAGTGGGCTCCTTTCAAAAAAACTTTAGGAGGGCGCGATTAAAACTGTTATGAAAACTCGGGTCGCAAATATTTAAAGGTTGAGAAACGCTGCCATAAGTAGTGAACTTTAGATAAAGCATATAATGTCTTGCAGAGGGCTGGGAATTCACAGTGTACGGCCCTATCAGTCCATCTGTCTGTTTGTGGGGTAAAGTGGGAGAGTCAAAGTCCTAATAGGTGTTCTTGAGGTCTGTCTATTGACATACATGGGAAATGGATAGATCTGCTTAGAAATTCTGCTATTTGTTGGTGTCATCATGTAGCAAAGTCCACTATGACATATAATAGATGTGATAATCTTTTGTCAATGCATATCAGTATACTACTATTGATGTTTCAAGTTAATAATTATAGTAACCATTAAGCATTTTGTGCTACATAAGGATATCATCATATTTTAAAAGTAATACTCTACCCAAAAATGTTATTTTTGGCAGGTCTTCAGGGCTTAGTTGTGTTTTAATGTGTTCCACTTTTATTTACTAGAGAATTTTCCAAAAGTGGTTCATTTAACAATATTTTTTAAAAAATACCTGTGTTTGGGCTGTTATGAATATACTTCTTGAAGACCTGTTGTGTGGATTATGGGATACAGGTAATGTGAGATGTTTTCATGGATGTTTTTGATACTGTTTGATGTTGTCCAGCATTGATCTCAATTGGAACTTGTTCCATCAGAAACTCTGTTATCTCTGTTCTGCATGAAAACACTACGTTAAAAACTTTTCTTGGCCATCGCCACAAATTACATTGGGTAAGTAACTCATCCATCCATCCATCCATCTATTTTCTGCTACTTATCTCAGTCTAGGTTATGGGGGCATAAGCCTAAGCAATGATGCCCAGACATTCCCTTTCCTCCTCTAACTCCTCTAGCTTCTGCCAGATATCACTGCTCTTCACTCTAAGTCTGAGCCCAGATTCCCTGCAATCAAAATTCATTTGTGTCACTTGTATCTGCAGTCTAGTTCTTTCAGTTGCTACCCACAGTTAATGACTATAAGTGACATATCTGGGCTGAATTTTAACCAAGCTGAAGAGCCTTTTTCTTCAGTTGGATGGCTCCCTTTACAGTTGGCATCCACCATCAGGTTTGGGGATTGTCATCACAACAGGCACTAATGATCTTGCTTTTGCAGCTCTGTGCAGAAGCCTCAGCAATGGAGTCTATGTCCCAAGCCTCCCTGGGAATGTAAGAGAAATTAATCCGGAAATGTTCCATTCCCAGCACACCCTCACTGCAGTAAGTAACTCATAAAAATTCTGAACAACAATGTAATCATTATATTTTGACATTTTGAAATTTTCTTTTACTCTTGACTTTGTTTATGGGACAAATTAAACATCTGCCTGTCTATCTATCTATCTGTCTAAAGAAATGTTTTTATTTGTGTACAACCAGAATTTTATTTTACCATCAGTTTTCATTGTCAGAGCTGGTCAAAATATAAAATAAAAAAAATAAATTTTGAGAGAGGACCATTTTAAAATCGTCCTTTAAATCTCTATAAACCAAAAGAAACTATACATACATACTGGATAGCCTGCCAATATATATCCATTTGTGAATGCATTATGAATGTATTTTTCTAAAATAGAATATATTGTATAAGTACTAAAATGTTACATAAATTTTGACCCCATCATGTATACGATTTTGAATAATACAGGAAGCAAGGGTTATATATTTTCTTTATTATATTATTTAAAACACTTGGGAGAAGCAAACAGATGTGTTTTTTTGGCTCAAAGAAATAGGTGTAAATTAAAAAATATTTATGGATGTGAAAAGGGAGGTGAATCTGAAAATACATATATAGCTCAAGAAGTGAAAATTAAATTATATATATATACTGTATATATAAATTCTGTATAAATATGCAGAAAGATAAAGGGATGCCAAGTGTTAAGGTTTTATTTGCATACATTTTCTTAATGAAGAAACTAAGGTTTTAAAAAGGGCTCTTAAACTAGAATGTCAATTAAAGAATTACAAACCAGCATATTTTACATTCTTTTACTTGATGTAGAAGACACTGAAAAGATTTCAAACAGCACATTCCTGTAACTATTAAAGGGTAATTTGTATATTTAAAATTGTTATACCTGTGTTTTTTTCCATAATTAAACACAAATGTCATTGAATGTGGGTATTATCAGGAATACATTTCAGCAGTTAGCAAGGAAATTGCCAATATTTACAATTATAAATTATACTTTTGTTATATCCACCACAAATATATTTAAAGTTGTTTAAAAGACTTGGTTGATCTGACTTTCAAGGGACTTTTAAAATGCTAATAAATGTTTTAAGATATTGAATAATGCTATAGATTGTTTTCTAAAGGAAATGTTATTTTATATACTTTGGGTTTAAAATCACAATTAAATAAATCTGGCATGTGATGCGTGTATAATAAAACTATTTTATGGCTTTGATTTAATGAGACTTATTTACTCTTTTTAATTAATTTAATTTGTAGGTCCCCCCTGCATGAAGTGTGTATGTTCTCCCCATGTCTGCTTGGGTTCCTTCTGGGTTATCCCGTTTCCACCCACTGTCCAAAGAGATGCAGGTTATGTGGACTAGAAATTCTAAAATGGCCCTAGTGCATGTTTGATGAGAATGTGTTGTGTGTGTTCTCCCTGCAATGGACTGGCTCCCTGTTCAGGGTTTGTTCCTGCCTTGCACCCTATACTGGCTGGGATAGGCTCCACTCCCCTGCCACTAGTCTGGAGAAAGTAGGTAGGAAAATTACATGACATGACATAATTTGTAGTGTCTCTGTAAAATACTCTGTTGGGATTAAAGTTTATTTTTTACACCATTTCATATAATTTCTGTAAGAGGAGAAGAGGAGAAATGAATGTAAAAGGACAGACATTTCTAATTGTTTCTCTTGAAATGTATTAAAAAAAAAAGATCAGACTCTTTATGTATGTCTAGGCAGCAATAATGTCTAAAATTCAGGAACTTCTAAAGCGTCTAAAATTGTTTGACTAGATTCTGGAAGACTTCTGGTGCATTGTTAGAGACAGAGACGTAATATGTTCTTCAATATGTTGTTTTTTGCGGCAATCAAATGAACATTTGAATGTTTGGGACAAAGACACGCCTTGATATAATCCTCTGCTCACAGTTTAAATTAAAAATGAAACAATTGAGACATAATCAAAGTGCACATTACAGACTTTAATTTAAGGGTATTTATATACACTTTGGTCACACCATGTAGAAAGGACAACTTTGTCCCAAACATTTTGGAGGTACTGAATTTATTTGGCTTGTACTCAGTGAACGGTCTTACACAAAAATAAACTGAATTTGAGAAATATTAATAAGAGCCAAGCAACTCTGGGTATTTCTGCTATAAGTAATTAACAATATGTAGTTCTGCTTTTTTAACTTCTTGAAACATAGTCTAGGATATTATACAGTATGATAAGTTAACATTGTGGTGGATGACCGGGGCCCTTGCCTGGCTGGGACGGCTTTTCTTTGTATGGCCTGGGGGAACAAGAATGGACAGAGCAGTACCTCCCCCAGGACGCTAGAGGGCAGCCCCCATGCATAGCAGTGGTACCTCGGATTCCAGCAGGACTCCATGGGAGATGGAGTTCTTTACAACCCTGTTGGGATCCGGGGGTGCTGCCAGGGGGCATTGCAGTGGTTCCTGAGCCTGTGTGGGTGGTTCTTAAAATTTAGACTGGAAATGCTTTAATTCTATCTTTTTTTATTTTTGGACATGTTTTGACTGTGCCATTCTTTTGTATCGTCTTGTTTTGGACTGTGCCCTTTTTTTAAATGCATTCTGTTTGCTCTTGGTAACCAACATGTGACTGTGATCAATGCAGCCAATGTCAGAATTTCTTCGAGGATAAACATAATGGCGATATGCAGGTTCAATATTTGCTCAAGTTTTGGACCATCTAGATAGAAGGTGTTCTTCCTGCAGTATGCTGTTAAAATCTAAAAGAGACAAACAGTATATTGACGAGCTTACTCTTTCATAGCAGCAGACCAGAGGCTTCATGCATAACAGCGTGCGTAGAATTCACATTATAACATGGCATACGGACAAAAGCAGAAATGTGCTTACGCACAAATAAATCCAGATGCATAAATCTGTGCAAACGCCAACTTTCACGTTCTTCCGCTACATAAACCCTGGTCAGCTTGAAAAGTAACGCACGTGCACGCGACTGCTGCCCCACCCAAACTCCTCCCAGAATTATGCCTCTTTGAATATGCAAATCAACATAAATAGCCCTTAAGTTCAGCATTCTGTGAAAAGGCAATGGCAAAAGCATGGGGGAAAAAGAAGAATTTCAGAGAATACCAAGTGGAGGAAAGGAAAAACATACTATTTGTTGGTTTAAACAGTAGTATAAACAAAAAAAGGAAGCTAAACGAGTGACAGAGTGTCGGAGAAACTCGAAAGCTCAAGTTCACAAAGTCACACAGTGCCTGAAATAAAAAAGAAGTTGTCAGATATCAATGTCACCGTGAAAAGGCAAGTCGTAGCCCACCGTCTGAGTGTCATATGAAAGTTTATTAGGGTACAGAGAAAAAAAATAGGCACACAGTGGTAAACAAGCACGAAATGTCAACTTTAATGACAAAATAAACTAGGTGATTAAAGTGGAAATTTCGAAATTAAAGTAGAACATCATAAGCTTTATCTTAAAATTGTTTAATTTACCAGCTTTTCAAATCCCATCGTAACTAAAGTAGCACGTTAAATGCTTTGTTTTGTATTTGATCTTATATGTGCTAAGTGTGTGTAAATCACTACACGCTTCTTAAATGGGCTTTCTCTTCCTCTGACAGGACACAGAATCCATTACATTTGTGATATTACAGCTCTCTGAATAATTAAAATACTGTGATGTATACTTGATATCATTTATCAACAAACAACAAACATTTGTACGCAACAGTTTTGTGGGTATGCACTGTTTATACATGAGGCCCCAGGTCAGAGAAAACACAGTTTTGGTGACTTTATTTAGAAGTAACCTTTCTGAGGAATTAAAAGATGAGCTGGCTAAGTATGATTTAGAGGGTTCTTCTAGGATTAGCTCAGAAAACAGTGGCCAGATTTGAGTAATGCACATCAGAAAAAAGTAGCACCAGATCACTTCCCTTTACTATAGTAAAATCCACAACTTCCTCAGGGGCTGAGAATCATTTAGCTATACAGGAAATCAGCATAGAATGGCTTCCCATTTATGCTTTGATTATTCTTAATCTGGTTATATAATTGCAGTTTATTGAAAACCTAAAGGAAACTAAAGGGCTCATCTCATAAAAGGGTTGGTGAGGCAGCCATCTGTAATCAAAAAACAAGACAATATGCTACTCCAAGCAAGAGTAGTAAAAAGCAGAGACTTCTCATCTGTAGATTCTGGTTCTGCAGAAAATGTGGTTACTTAAAACATTTCCAAACAATGTGATATTCACTCTATTTGAATTAATTCATGATCACTCTATTTGAATTCTGTATTGGGACTTTGGGCATATCCATTTTGCCTATTTTCACTTTTTGAAAATTAAACCTTTTATTTTTATAAAGTTTCTTTGTCTGCCCTTACAAAATGCCTGTAAGGGCATTTGTTAATGTAGTTTGGGACTGGTAACTTGGTGGCCTGTTCCCCATTTACAGAGCCTGCTACTCCTGAAGCCAGCAGGTCTCCCCTGGCAACTGACCAAGTGTACCTCTGCTGGATTCACTGGTGTGGAGACCCCACATCATACCAGTCACTTTGTAGCAGCACAATGACTTGTCTTTCTCTCTTACAAAGATATTTTGTTATACTTCATGTATAAATCCAAGCTCTTCTTTATAAATTGTAATCACACCGGCTCATTCTCTATGGGTGTGCGAGTTCATGCAGCTGCGGAGAGCTGTTGGAGTAATTGGAGCGAGACGAACTTGCATGTGCGGGTGCGGTCTGTCTCCGTTGCTTCATCGGCTTCCTGTGGTGCGTGATTGACACACTGCACCCACAGAGGCCTATAAAAACAAGACAGCATGAGAAAGACAGGAAAAACAAAGAGGGAACTGAGAGAATGGATGTTAATGAAATGAAAAAAGAAAGGCAGTGATTGAGGATAAGCCGGTGTTTAGAAATTGAAGAAGCCAGACAGGAGTGGAGCCCAAGGGAGTAACACACGGCCAGCAGTCAGGAGGGGGCTCAGGGATCCATCCTGCTGAGTGACTTGGGAGCAGGAGTGATCATCACACTCAGGAGTTTCCTCCCATCAGGTGGAACCAGCAATCGGCAACGGTGTGAGGATGGTGCACTTTTGTCAGGTAGAGCCTGAAAAGGCAGAGTTTAGCGCAAAGCAGAGTAGGGTCTGGTGGCTCCTTTAAAATACCGTGGATCAGGTAGCGGGGACACGGGCCAGGAATTGAAGGGCGTCTGTGTCTTTAGGTTGACGTCTCTACGTACTGTAAGGTCCAAGCAGGATAAGCCAGGGAGGCATCGGTTTTAAAGGGAAGCACTAGGGACTGTATATTTTGAAGAAGACTCTTGCCTGTGTTTTTAACCTTGTGCTAACAGATTATTTATGGGATTATTTTTATCCTCCATTTTCACTTTTTTATGGATTATTTATTTATTGAATTTGAGCACTGCACATTTTGGACACTTTGATTTTTCAATTGATTTTTATAAAAGCACTGAGCACTGTTTCACCTTCCCCTTGCTAGGTGTGTGTGTGTCCTCATCTGTCAAGTTCATTGGTATTGACGGTGTCAGGTTCAAGAGGCTCCCAAACAAAAATGTAAGCTTGGAGCCAACCCACACCGTCATTCCTCCTCATAACTCTTTGTGGACAGTAGCCTCTATACTCCCTGGACTACTGTTCTAATACACACTGTACATGTGAATGTCTTAATTTAGTATTAGCACCTTTGCTGTGTAATGCTTTTAGACCAGTCCTTTTCTTTATAGAAAAACTGTTCCATCTTTTTAATATCTACCTTGGACCATGTTACAGCCCACCTCTTATTATGTAAATACACTTCAATAAGACAGCATATGCTGAATACGATTTGTTATAACCACAGCAACAAATAAAAACATCTTGATGTATTCAGGCCATTTTTGGCAATGCCAACTGTTTAAGACAAATATTGGCTTTTACCAGCAAGTAGCAGAAATGAACAAAATTTATGTCAAAATTATATTGTACCCATAAAAAGTAAACTATTAGATATAAGGAAATTGCATTATAAAACCTAGAGCACATTTTATTTTTCTTCAGATGTCAGTCATCAAACATATCCATTTTGATAATGATACAATTTAATGATGGATGCAAAGAAGTAAAAGCATTGGTTATTTAGTGGAAATTGTTTGATAATGGTTGGGTAAGTGTTAAGATTATGGTTTGTCAGGATTATCTTAATATCTGCAAAATTTCCACCCACTCAATAAACTATTCTCTTTTTTAGGACAAGTGGTTTATCTTATTTACTACTCTCACAATGCAGCAACACGTGTCTTCTCGTAGTGGCAAAGCTAAAAGGGAGGTTACATGATGATTTCTGGAAACTGATTCTAAATGAGCAGCAGATATCCCATCTTAATTTATCATCTGAAACAAAAATCACACCTTAACCAAACTAAAGTTCCCTTGTTATAAGTCTTTGCACTTTATTCATAAAATCCACCATATGGTCATGTTGATGGTTTTGACACTCATGCCATTAAGCATTGTGAATGAAGAGCTAAAATCAAAGCTAACCTACAATTCAGCAATAAACAAAAAAGGTATTTACATGACGTTGTCAAACAAATAATTTCATTTTGGATTTTCCTAAACTCAGTGGAGTGTTTTGTATTACTATTCATTTTTGAAACCCATTACTACTTTACAGAGCACCTTAATGTTTGACTTATCTTTAAGGTATGTTAGAGATGCTTATTACACTCTTTTTTATTTGTCCTGTATAAACTGCTCTTCTGGTTGTCGATCTTCATCACACTTACAACACCTTACTGGTCTTAAAAATGTATTAAGCTCAGAAACACATCATGAACAATAAGTGCAATAACAGTGTTTTCATCATCTGCCAAATTTCCCCTTGCGGACAAAAAAAGTTCTATCTATCTGTGAGTGGTTTTCTTTGGGTACTCCTTTAAGTTTTCTTGTACATGGAAATAAACTCAGCAAAAAAAGAAACGTCCCTTTTTCAGGACTGTGTATTTCAACAATAATGTTTTAAAAATCCAAATAACTTTACAGATCTTCATTGTAAATTGTTTAAACAATGTTTTCCATGCATGTTCAATTAACCATAATCAATTAATTAACATGCACCTGTGGAATGGTCGTTAAGACCTTAACAGCTTACAGAAAGTAGGCATTTAAGGTCACAGTTCTAAAAACGCAGGACACTAAAGAGACTTGTCTACCGACTGTAAAAAAAAACCCAAAGAAAGATGCCCAGGGTCCCTGCTCATCTGCGTGAACGTGCATTAGGCATGCTGCAGGGAGGCATGAGGACTGCTGATGTGGCTAGGGCAATAAATTGCCATGTCCACACTGTGAGACACCTAAGACAGCGCTACAGGGAGACAGGAAAGACAGCTGATCATCCTCGCAGTGGAAGACCACGTGTAACAACACCTGCACAGGATCGGTACATCCGAATATCACACCTGCGTGACAGGTACAGGATGGCCACAACAACTGCCCG